>CM034531.1:92722649-92771745 GCA_020002185.1 Paraescarpia echinospica | reverse complement strand
TAGCTGTGTGGTACTGTCAGGGAGATGTGTTGGACTGTCAGAAGCTCTGTGTGATTGTCAGGGAGCTGTGTGTGACTGTCAGGAGCTGTATGGGACTGACAGGGAGCTGTGTTAGACTGTCAGGGAGCTGTGTGGGACTGACAGGGAACGAACTGTGTGGTACTGTCAGGGAGCTGTGTGTGACTGTCAGGAACTGTGTGGGACTGTCAGGAAGCTGTGTGAGACTGTTATGGAGCTATGTGGGACTATCAGAGAGCTGTGTGGGACTGTCAGGTAGCTGTGTGGTACTGTCATGGAGCTGTGGGACTGTCGGGAGCTGTGTGGTACTGTCAGGGAGCTGTGTTGTACTGTCAGGAGCTGTATGAGACTGTCAGGGAGCTGTGTGGGACTGACAGGGAGCGAACTGTGTGGTACTGTCAGGGAGCTGTGTTTGACTGTCAAGAGTTGTGTGGGACTGTAAGGGAACTGTGTGGGACTGTCAGGAGCTGTGTGTGACGAGCAGGAGCTGCTTGGGACTGTCAGGGAGCTGTGTGGGACTGTCAGGGAATTGTGTGGTACTGCCGGGGAGCTGTGTGTGACTGTCAGGGAGCTGTGTGGGACTGTCAGAGAATTGTATGGTACTTTCAGGGAGCTGTGTGGGATTGTCGGGAAGCTGTGTGGGACTGCCGGGAACTTTGCGGGACTGTCATGGAGCTGTGTGGGACTGCCAGGAACTGTGTGGGACTGTCATGAAGCTGTGTAATACTGTTATGGAGCTGAGTGGGACTGTCAGTAGTTTTGTGTGACTGTCGGGTAACTGTGTGGGACTGTCAGGGAACTGCGTGTGACTGTCGGAAGCTGTGCGGGACTGTCAGGGAGCTGTGTGTGACTGTCAGGAGCTGCGCCTGACTGTCATGAGCTGTATGGGAATGTCAGGGAGTTGTGTGGGACTGTCAGGGAGCTGTGTGGGACTGTCAGGGAGCTGTGTGGGACTGTCAGAGAGCTGTGTGGGACTGTCAAGAATTGTATGAGACAGTCAGGGAACTGTGTGGGACTGTCAGGAGCTGTGTGGGACTGTCAGGGAGCTGTGTGAGACTGTCAGGGAGCTGAGAGGGACTGACAGGGAGCGAACAGTGTGGTACTGTCGGGGAGCGGTGTTTGACTGTGAAGAGTTGTGTGGGACTGTAAGGGAACTGTGTGGGACTGTCAGGAGCTGTGTGTGACGGTCAGGAGCTGTGTGGGACTGTCAGGGAGCTGTGTGGGACTGTCAGGGAATTGTGTGGTACTGCCGGGGAGTTGTGTGTGACTGTCAGGGAGCTGTGTGGGACTGTCAGGGGATTGTGTAGTACTTTCAGGGAGCTGTGTGGGACTGTCAGGAAGCTGTGTAATACTGTTATGGAGTTGTGTGGGACTGTCAGGAGTTTTGTGTGACTGTCGGGTAACTGTGTGGGACTGTCAGGGAACTGCGTGTGACTGTCGGAAGCTGTGTGGGACTGTCAGGGAGCTGTGTGTGACTGTCAGGAGCTGTGCCTGACTGTCATGAGCTGTATGGGAATGTCAGGGAGTTGTGTGGGACTGTCAGGGAGCTGTGTGGGACTGTCAGGGAGCTGTGTGGGACTGTCAGAGAGCTGTGTGGGACTGTCAAGAATTGTATGAGACAGTCAGGGAACTGTGTGGGACTGTCAAGAGCTGTGTGTGACTGTCAGTAGCTGTGTGGGACTGTCAGGGAGCTGTGTGGGACTGTAATTGAGCTGTGTGGTATTGTCAGGGAGCTGTGTGGGATTGTCAGTAACTGTGTGGGACTGTCAGGAAGCTGTGTGTGACGGTCAGGAGCTGTGTGGTACTGTCGGGGAGCGGTGTTTGACTGTCAAGAGTTGTGTGGGACTGTAAGGGAACTGTGTGGGACTGTCAGGAGCTGTGTGTGACGGTCAGGAGCTGTGTGGGACTGTCAGGGAGCTGTGTGGGACTGTCAGGGAATTGTGTGGTACTGCCGGGGAGTTGTGTGTGACTGTCAGGGAGCTGTGTGGGACTGTCAGGGAATTGTGTAGTACTTTCAGGGAGCTGTGTGGGACTGTCAGGAAGCTGTGTAATACTGTTATGGAGTTGTGTGGGACTGTTAGGAGTTTTGTGTGACTGTCGGGTAACTGTGTGGGACTGTCAGGGAACTGCGTGTGACTGTCGGAAGCTGTGTGGGACTGTCAGGGAGCTGTGTGTGACTGTCAGGAGCTGTGCCTGACTGTCATGAGCTGTATGGGAATGTCAGGGAGTTGTGTGGGACTGTCAGGGAGCTGTGTGGGACTGTCAGGGAGCTGTGTGGGACTGTCAGAGAGCTGTGTGGGACTATCAAGAATTGTATGAGACAGTCAGGGAACTGTGTGGGACTGTCAGGAGCTGTGTGTGACTGTCAGGAGCTGTGTGGGACTGTCAGGGAGCTGTGTGGGACTGTAATTGAGCTGTGTGGTATTGTCAGGGAGCTGTGTGGGATTGTCAGTAACTGTGTGGGACTGTCAGGAAGCTGTGTGAGACTGTTATGCAATTGTGTGGGACTGTCAGGGAGCTGTGTGGGACTCCCAGGAGCTGTGTGGGACTGTCAGGTAGCTGTGTGGTACTGTCAGGGAGCTGTTTTGGACTGTCAGGAGCTGTGTGTGATTGTCAGGGAGCTGTGTGACTGTCATGAGCTGTATGGGACTGTCAGGGAGCTGTGTGAGACTGTCAGGGAGCTGTGTGGGACTGACAGGGAACGAACTGTGTGGTACTGTCCGGGAGCTGTGTGGGACTGTCAGGAACTGTGTGGGACTGTCAGGAAGCTGTGTGAGACTGTTATGGAGCTGTGTGGGACTATCAGGGAGCTGTGTGGGACTGCCAGGATATGTAAGTGTTACATGGGAGTGGGGGGGATTCTTGTGACAAAGTGTTACATGGGAGTGGGGGTCTTGTTGTAACCCTGGTGGATATTCTAGTACTATATATATGTTAATTCACCAGAGGCCACTAGGGGTTAGAGGCCACACCCTGCTAGTCGAGCTAAACCGGTCAGCTATTTTATCAAGCGCAGTTTGCCCTGGGCCAGTGACAGAGACACACCCATACTTGTAGAGTCTCTGGGCCCAGTAGTTCGTTTATACCTACGGCCTGAACGTTGAGTATCCCTCTGGGAGCTTAAACATTGACAATTCAATAAACTCTGTCGTGCCCAAAAACCCAGTCGTCTGACTTGTTTACAAGTGGTACCAGAAGTGGGGTTCGACAGAGTAAGCTCCCAGGGGAGTCGAGAAAGCATGGCGTCGGCAGTCGAGAAGTTAGCGCGACTAGAGGAAATGGTGGAAACGCTCAAGCGAAACCAACAATCCATCAACGTCACGGTTACCGCCCCTACGACCCAAAAATTAAAGACGTTCGAGGGTCGTTCGTGTGATCTACACGACTGGATGGAAGATGCCCGCAACTGTTTGTCTTCCATCTCATCGGTCGAGCGTTTACATTTCCTGATCGCACACCTGGATGGACCTGCCCGGGAAGAAGTCAGGTATGCGCCAGAGGAGGAGAAAGACTCAGTCGATAAACTATTTGCTTTACTTGTGTCCACTTTTGGGGAAACCCGCAGTAATGCGCAGTTAAAGAAAGAGTTGTATGATAGAGGTCAAGGAAATAGAGAAAGCGTTAGGGACTTTTCCCGGGCACTTCTAGAAATCTCCGAAGGCTTATCAGACAAATCACAGAGTAAGAATGAAACTTTGATAGAGGTATTCTGCGAGAATCTGGTTGATCCACAAATCAAACGGGAAATGAAAAAATTGGTCCGCACCCAGCATACGGTTTCATTTAGTGCTCTGAGGTCGGAGGCGATCCGTCTCGAGGAGGACGGATTGAGCAGTATGTGTAAAAATGCATGTATTCGGGGAATTCATGAACCTCACCACACCCCCGTCGACCCGAGTATTCTGGAACGAATTGCCACCCAGCTAGAACTACTCGCGACAACTCAGACGCAAATTGTGTCTTTGTTGCGAGCACAACAGTCGTCGGTGGGTGTGGAGAGGGGCGATAGAACTAGCAGACCGAAGCCCCGTAACAGTGGCTCGGTCTCTTGTGAGTATTGTGGCCGAAGCGGGCACTCTTACACTAATTGTTGGAAACGTGCTGGGGACATGCGCCGTACTACAGATCAAACAGAAAATCGGGCATACGGGGGGCAACCAAATTCTAGCGCAGGGGCAAGCGCACAGCGGGAGGGCCCGGTAACGCCGGGTAGGTCAACACCCCGTAATCATCAGGAAAACTAAGTAGCCCTACTGTCGAGCGTCACGCAGGCGGGTGTAGTAACATAGACTCTATGTTAGTTGACGCCATCATTGGTAAGACACCAGTAATTTCGTGTTGTATATCAGGTGAAGACACCAATATGGTTTTAGACATGGGCTCTGAAGTAACGATTTTACAGGAGTGGTGGTTCAATGAACATTTAATGACGTCAGTCAATGGGTTAAAGGACGCATCAGCGTGGTTACGGCTGGAAGCAGCCAATGCTCTAGAGTTCCCTTATATAGGGTACTTCACAGCCGATATAAATGTGTTGGGCACGGTCGTTAAGAACAAAGGTATTTTGGTACAAAAATATCCACCAGGATTTGTCCCCTCCCGACCAACGTCTGGAATACTGGGTATGAATGTTTTGGGTGACATGCCAGAGATAAGGGAACTACTTCATACTATTGAGACCCATGATACTAACCCGAAACAGGATATCGATGGAAGAGTAGTGAAAATTGCAGGTGATACTAGTGTTAAGATACCAGCATGGTCGTCGTGTAACGTAACAGTATCAGGTCCACATTGCACCGGTAACGGAATGGTAGAGCCATTCGATGTTCCCCTGAAGGGAGGTTTACTACTCCAAACTTGTTTAGTAGGTTCCATCAATGGACATTTCGAAGTAACTATCCTCAACCCGACCTCCGACGATGTGTGGCTACGTTCCCATTCACCTGTTGGGAGGATCTATACGGTAGATGTAGTCGATCGGAATCAGGAACACTTCGTTGATTTCGACGAATTGGATGACGGCTTGCGAGTGTCCCTGGAACCACGACAGGTAACTGCTACTACACGACAGGTAAGAAGCGAGCAATGTAAATATATATCTGATGCGTCACCCCTTGACCCTGGGTACAACTGGATGGAAGAGGTACACATAGGTGAGATACCGCCAATAGACAAAGATCGACTAGTGGAATTATTGCATAACAATCAGCAAGTATTTGCCCAGGACGAGAATGACGTGGGATTGACGGACACGGTTAAACACCGAATATACACCTCAGACGACAGCCCTGTTAAGACGGCCTATCGTCGCATTCCACCAACTCAGTTTGAGGAAGTTAAAGCGCACATTAAAGATCTAGTCCACAAAGGGATAATTAAGCCCAGTCAGTCGGAATTTGCGAGTCCGATTGTTATTTGTCGAAAGAAGAACGGTAAGATTAGGATGTGCGTGGATTATCGCAGGCTTAATACCAAGACAAGAAAAGATGCGTTTCCACTTCCCCGAGTGGATGAGATCTTCGACCACCTATCGGGAGCAAAGTATTTCTCGACTGTCGATTTGAAATCGGCTTATAATCAGGTGGAGATAGACGAGGTTGATCAACACAAGACAGCGTTCACCACCCCCATGGGGTTGTACGAGTACAAGAAAATGCCATACGGGCTTTGCAATTCACCAGCAACCTTCCAGAGATTAATGCACATTGTGTTCAGGGAAGAGATGAATGAAAAAGTACTTATTTTCTTGGATGATATAATCATCTACTCCTCTACCATTGAAGAACACTTTGAACGACTGAATTTTGTGTTCCAACGACTGGCATCTCACGGTCTAAAGATTGAGCCCACTAAATGTTACCTATTTCAGGAATCGGTTTCTTATTTGGGACAGATAATCTCTAATGAAGGGATTTCTGGGGATCCAGAGAAGGTGAACGCAGTAAGGGAATGGCCAGTACCTGAAAATGCGAGAGAACTCAAGGTTTTCTTGGGAACAGCGGGATATCACCGACGTTAAATTCATCACTTTTCACAGTTGGCATCACCTCTATATGAATTGGTGGATCAAGATCGCAACAAAGGAAAGAAGAGAAAACCAGGTAGAAAGTGGAATTCAGCCAAACCGGTACCGTTTGTGTGGAGGCAGGAACACCAAGAAGCATTTGATTCACTGAAACATGCTCTTACTACAGCTCCAGTCTTGGGATTCGCTGATTTCACGAAACCATTCATTCTGGAGACAGACGCCAGTCACCAAGGACTAGGAGCGTTACTACTCCAGGAACAGGAAGGGAAAACCCGAGTTATAGCCTATGCTAGCCGTAGTCTCAGGGGTTCTGAGAAGAACCGAACGGCTTATAGCTCTATGAAATTAGAGTTGTTAGCAGTGAAATGGGCGGTGACTGAGAAATTCCGCGACTACTTGTTGAGCGTTCCGTTTGTAGTATATACCGACAATAACCCATTGTCGTATATTCAGACTTCGGCAAAGCTAACGGCGGCGGAACACCACTGGCAGGCAGAGCTAGCCAGGTTCAATTTCAGCATTCGCTATCGTTCCGGAAGACTTAATGCATCGGCGGACGGTCTGAGCCGGAAACCACTTCAGACTGAAACAAAAGAGTTCACAGTCATCGAAGAAGACGAAATAGCTGACATTCTCCAAGTAACGGTGTTGCCGTGCGATTTGCGACATAAATTACTCAAGGCAGCAGTCTGTACCACCACAGCACAGGTGCGATATACATCCAAGTATGTAGAGTCGCCGATCCTACCAAGTCTTAGTTCGGACGCGATCCAGGAGGCACAACGTTATGATCCGGTTTTGGGTCGAGTCTGGCATTACATAGACAGAGGGCGAGAATCGACACTCGGAGAAAGACGGAAAGAACAACCAGCAGTAGCGAAACTGCTACAACAATGGGACCGCATTCAGGTCTGTTCAGGAAAATTGTGCAGAACCCTAATAGACCCAATGAGTGGAGAAAAGGTAAGCCAGTTGTTGTTACCGCGTACAATGAGGGAGGAGGTATTACAAGAATTACATGATCGGATGGGACATCAAGGCATTGATAGAGTTGAGAAGCTAGTACGAGCAAGATTCTACTGGCCGAATATGCGTTCCGACATCCTGAATTGGATTTCGAAGTGTGATCGTTGTAATCTTGCAAAGATGCCACATTTGAAGGTACGGACTCCAATGCATAGTATTGTGACAAGGGGCCCATTAGAAGTCATCGCAATAGACTTCACAATTCTCGAACCAGCTAGTAACGGCATCGAGAATGTCCTGGTCATGACCGACGTGTACAGTAAATACACAATAGCCGTGTCGACGAGAAACCAAACAGCCCTAACGGTAGCTAAAACCCTGGTACGGGAATGGTTTCTGCGTTATGGAGTTCCGTGTCGTATACACTCTGATCAAGGGAGATGTTTTGACGCAAAAATTGTCAAAGAGTTGTATAAGATATACGGTATCGAGAAATCTCGTACGACACCGTACCATCCCATGGGAAATGGACAATGTGAGCGATACAACAGAACAATGCATGGATTGTTACGCACACTGACACCCGCTCAGAAGACCAAATGGCCTGAATATTTGCCAGAACTTACGTATGCATATAATGTGACCCCTCATGCTGCAACGGGGTTTAGTCCATTCTATCTCATGTTCGGTCGTGTTCCGCGCTTACCGATCGATATCAAATTGCACAGTGACGACACCCTCCAATTACAAACTGTTCATGGAGCCAACCTGGACTGGGTTGACTATCATCAGGCTAGACTAACAAGTGCCTATGCTAAAGCTGCGGAACAGCTGAAGTTAGACATTGCTAACCGAAAAGCAAGTTATGACAAGCATGTCGGGGAGAATGCACTGCGAGTTGGGGAACGTGTACATTTACGCAATAGGGTGAGAGAGCGTAACAAGATTGCGGATGCATGGGACCCGGGAGTGTACGTAGTGACAGAACAAAAGGACGACACATACGTAGTCGTACCGGCGAGGGGGCACAAGAAACGCATAATTAACCGCAAAGACTTGCGGGTTTGTGTCCCAGAGACTGCGAAAGGGTCAAGACTGAGCAGACTAGGTCAAGACAGTGAGGAAACTGACCACCCACCATACGAGGTGACAATCTCTTGTCAACCGAACAATGGCCATTTAGACTTGAACTCGGACGTAGAAGAATCAATTACTCCGAACACACAGTTACGTCGGTCAACGCGAAGCAATGCGGGGTACCATAGTAATCCACACCGAGAACCTAGGTCCGTCCTTAGTTAATGATTTCAATTTATTATGTTAGCCGCGGCCGGCTAAATTTTAAACTTGGGGGACATGTAACCCTGGTGGATATTCTAGTACTATATATATGTTAATTCACCAGAGGCCACTAGGGGTTAGAGGCCACACCCTGCTAGTCGAGCTAAACCAGTCAGCTATTTTATCAGGCGCAGTTTGCCCTGGGCCAGTGACAGAGACACACCCATACGTGTAGAGTCTCTGGGCCCAGTAGTTCGTTTATACCTACGGCCTGAACGTTGAGTATCCCTCTGGAAGCTTAAACATTGACAATTCAATAAACTCTGTCGTGCCCAAAAACCCAGTCGTCTGACTTGTTTACATTGTGACAAAGTGTTACATGGAATTGGGGGTCTTTGAGCAATAGTGACATAGTGGTACATGGGAGTGGGGGTTTTGTGACAAAGTGTTACATGGGAGTGGGGGTCTTTGGGCAATAGTGACAAAGTGTTACATGGGAGTGGGGGTCTTTGGGCAATAGTGATAACGTTTTACATGGGAGTGGGGTCTTTTGGCAATAGTGACAAGGTGTTACTTGGGAGTTGGGGTCTTTGGGCAATAGTGACATAGTGGTACATGGGAGTGGGGGTCTTGTAACAAAGTATTATATGGGAGTGTGGGTCTTTGG
The DNA here is from genome assembly GCA_020002185.1 of Paraescarpia echinospica. NCBI lineage: Eukaryota > Metazoa > Annelida > Polychaeta > Sabellida > Siboglinidae > Paraescarpia > Paraescarpia echinospica. Next base: position 92,762,782 of record CM034531.1, on the reverse strand, counting down.
GCAATAGTGACAGTGTTACATGGGAGTGGTGGTCTTTGGGCAATAGTGACAAAGGGGAGTGGGGGTCTTTGAACAATAGTGACAACGTGTTACATGGGAGTGTGGGTCTTTGGGCAATAGTGACAGTGTTACATGGGGGTGGGGTCTTTGGGCAATAGTGACAAAGTGTTACATGGGAGTGGGGGTCTTTGGGCAATAGTGACAAAGGTTACATGGGAGTGGGTGTCTTTGGGCAATAGTGACACAAAGTGTTACATTCGAGTGGGGGACTTTGGGCAATAGTCACAAAGGTTACATGGGAGTGGGGGTCTTTCAGCTATAGTGACACAAAGTGTTATATTGGAGTGGGGGTCTTTGGGCAATAGTGACACAAAGTTTTACATGGGAGTTGTGTGTCTTTGGGCAATCACGACAAAGTGTTACAAGGGAGACAGGACATGTCGGACAATGCATGACAGAATGAATGTGCCATCAATTAAAAAATTTTAGGCATCATAATAAATAACCATTTAAACTGGCAGTCATACAAACAAAATAGCAAATAAAATATCCTTACTACTTACACTTCTTTCCTCCAGGGGGTAGGTCACGTGGAGGCGGGCACCATCTTAGAATTTAGACTTAGAGTGATATATATCAGCAGACTCAGTCTACGTCAATTAGCCTTTAATATTCCCTCATTACTCCTTCATTACCCGCCAGGTGGTACTACTTCCACTAGGAGGTCGGTCCCGTGATAGGCTAATTCCCCCTCAGCAGCAGACACTAGCTCCTTCACTCTCCGCCAAGCTAGACCATGTATGGAAGGCAAACATGTAACAAGCTAGTCCATGTACGGAAGGCAAACATGTAACAAGCTAGACCATGTATGAAAGGCAGACCTGTAACAAGCTAGTCCATGTATGGAAGGCAGACATGTAACAAGCTAATCCATGTACGGAAGGCAAACATGTAACAAGCTAGACCATGTACGGAAGGCAAACATGTAACAAGCTAGACCATGTATGGAAGGCCAACATGTAACAAGCTAGACCATGTATGGAAGGCAAACATGTAACAAGCTAGACCATGTACGGAAGGCCAACATGTAACAAGCTAGACCATGTATGGAAGGCAAACATGTAACAAGCTAATCCATGTACGGAAGGCAAACATGTAACAAGCTAGACCATGTACGGAAGGCCAACATGTAACAAGCTAGTCCATGTACGGAAGGCAGACATGTAACAGGCTAGACCATGTATGAAAGGCAAACATGTAACAAGCTAGACCATATATGGAAGGCAAACATGTCACAAGTTAGACCATGTATGGAAGGCAAACATGTAACAAGCTAGACCATGTATGGAAGGCAAACATGACACAAGTTAGACCATGTATGGAAGGCAGACATGTAACAGGCTAGACCATGTATGGAAGGCAAACATGTAACAAGCTAGACCATGTACGGAAGGCCAACATGTAACAAGCTAGACCAAGTATGGAAGGCAAACATGTAACAAGCTAGACCATGTATGGAAGGCAAACATGTAACAGGCTAGACAATGTACGGAATGCACCCGCTAACGAGCACCTGTGACACAAGATGTATATGACAGTTTGAAGAATGAGAATTGTGGTAAGTAAACTGTTGGAAGTTGGAACACGTGTATGGATGGACGTAGCGTAGTGGCTTCTCGTGAGTGTCGAGTCACGCGGCTTATCTCATACTGCACCCGCTAACGAGCACGGGCAGAGAGCGGAGTTCAACTCGTGACTCCATTGTTTGTACTGTCTCGTGATTGAAAAGACATAACGCCTCTATCGGGTTTGCGTATATAAACCTAACAAAACTCTAGTGGAGCATATTACTTTCTACCGACTTCGAACAACGCAACTTCACTCCGACTGCTGAAGATGGCGAGCGCTCACGACAAGGCATGTCCCGAGGACAAGATGAATATTATATGTTTCCAACAAGTAAGTGCTGCAAAATGTGTATTTTATCGCTTGACATACGCTTGACCTCCCAAGTATTTCCTCGCCTTCTCTGCCTTCCTATCCTCCTCTGTCTCCCTCTGCTCTCTCTCCTCGCCTTCTCTGCCTTCCTATCCTCCTCTATCTCCCTCTCCTCTCTTTCCTCGCCTTCTCTGCCTTCCTATCCTCCTCTGTATCCCTCTCCTCTCTTTCCTCGCCTTCTCTGCCTTCCTATCCTCCTCTATCTCCCTTCTGTGCCTGAGCTTTTCTAATCTCTTTTGGTGGCTTTCTTTACCTCCTTCTCAGCTAGTGTGTACTGTGCTTGAGCTTGTCTTGTCTCTTCTGGTGTTTTTCTTTACCTCCTTCTCATCTAGTGTGTACTGTGCTTCAGCTTGTCTTGTCTCTTCTTGTGTTTTTCTTTACCTCCTTACTGCTTACACTTCTTTCCTCCAGGGGGTAGGTCACGTGGAGATGGGCGCCATCTTATAATTTTCCCATGGGTGCCCCCGCCCAGAGTGATATATATCAGCAGACTCAGTCTACGTCAATTAGCCTTTAATCATATCTATTCCACACGGCCATATGTTTTTCCCATAGTCCATTCTTATTTCTCCCGTCTGTTGACCTAGCATGCCCTTTTATCGTGTCGGCTACCTACGCGGTGTCTGGTTACATCGCTGGCCTATTCCATCCGACTGTACCTCGCACGATATGTAATATCATTTTCAAACTTTTCATATATGTTCCAGAGAGGAAGAGTTACGCGTTGAACACGAAATATTCTTCTGCAATGTCATGCGGGAACTGCTGACTACACGAGAGCGTATCGAACCACCTTGTCCGTGATATGATCCCGATGATGTTCCTCCTGTGGACACGGGGGGTGTTGAAAATTGGGTGTCGGACGCTAGTGATGATGATGATGATGGTTTCGTGGATCTTATTGAATAAATATTATTAAACTTTGGACATCTGTTGTTTTGTTGGTTATTACCTTAGACATAATTCTTCTTTCATACATACATACATACATACATATTTTAAAGTTTCATATATACTCGTTCGTTTATTCCTCGTTATACACCATAACACATAGTACGATTTATAAATATTATCAACACATCTTTCAGTATACTATGTATAACCTACTTACCACGATTCTCATTCTCTGCAATGTATACACATGTTGTGTCACAGTCCTTTCTTATCTATGCGTATGTTGACCTAGCCTGCCCTCTTGTCGTTTCGGCTAGGTACCCGGTGTCTGGTTACGTTGCTCCAACCGCGCCGGCAGACGTCTACGTATTGTGTCATAGTCCATTCTTATCTCTCCCGTCTGTTGACCTAGCATGCCCTTTTATCGTGTCGCCTACATATGCGGTGTCTGGTTACATCGGTGGTCTATTCCCACCGGCTGTACTTCGCACAATAATATGTTTCAGAGAAGATATTTTCAAAGTTTTCATATATGTTCCACGTTTATTCCTCGTTATACACGATAATACATAGCACGATTTATAAACATTATCAACACATCTTTCAGTATACTTCATTATCTCTAATGACCTACCTTCCTACACCTTTTATGCTCGTTATACACGATACAACATAGGACGACTTATATGCATACCTGTCACTTCGTCAATACATCATTCAGTATACGACGTGCTCTCGTATACTCTTGTGTTTCGTTAGTTCTTTCATACACGCGCATTCATACACACTAATCACACGCTAGCCCTCTCTACGCTCCCCTCCCATACACGCGCATTCATACACACTAATCACACGCTAGCCCGCTCCTCTCCCACCGACAGGGGCGTCACCTACTATTTCACCTCTGACGCAACCGCCAGATGGCGCCTCTCGTTACACATACGGTCACGTGATTGCTCACTTCACTCGGGGGGCGGCGGCCATCGAAACCTCCCTAGTATCGCTCAAAAATGACCAAAAAACACCACAGGATACCCCTCCAAATGGCCTTACTCACTACTGACGTCATTATAAATGCTCAACGAGATTTCCTCCATAGTGCTGCGCCTTCAGCCGGATCTGAACCACACACACACACGCACGCACGCACGCACGCACGCACACACACACACACACACACATCTGCTACTTATGATATTCTAAAAAAAATATAAAAAATCTGGATCGAAATATATTAGTGATTGTTTATGTTGTTTGAAATGTCAAACATATAGGACTAAATTACAATTTTGTACAAAGACGATCATTCCTGATGACACTTATTGTCCTATGTGTCTCGTATGCTATGTGACATGACATTTGTTTTGTTAGCATTCACGGTATTCATTCACAGCCGAAGGAGTCGATACAAGCTCATAATTATCAGTTTTAAGTACGATAGCAATCAACATAAATATCGCTAACAGCTAATGCTTAAAAGTGGACGCGTTATTACGCCGTTACGGTAAACGGACAAGTTTGCACAGAACGTCCGGTACCGTGACGTTGCTTAGTCATCCAACTATTAATAGGCTAGTATTGTTTTCGAAACTTCGGCAGTTTCGTTTTCCTCACATCACACACACACACACACACACACACACACACACACACACACACACACACACGTACACACACACATAGTACAACTACTTAATAACCACAAAAATATAAACACTTTCAACAAAACAAGTTGTTTACAGCGACTGTGCTGTATGAGAAATAAAAGTGTAGGTCAACATATGGGACAGAAGACTCTTAACATGCTTTGGGCGATCGTATTCAGGGTACTGCGCCATATATTTCACCTTTATAGTGTGAAACATTTCACCGTGACATAATGTTATCATGGTTGACGATCGTGCTTAAACCAGTCGGCCAATGCGAAGGTTCAGCCACTTCTCTGCTGATTACCATCTCGTCATGCATGAAGTCGCCGTTGCGTGTAGGGCAAAACTGTCGTAGGTGGGCTGGTTGGTGGTGATAGTCTGTACAGAGATGTTTGCAAGTGTAGTGCAGAACGAGATATTGCTTTTTGTTCACAGAACAGTGAGCTACGTATGAGCTGGCTATTAAGTTAAAGTCAGTGTTAATACACTTACCAAACGGTATCATTCTTGTTGGATTTATGGCACACTAAATTCTAAGACGTAATGTTTATGTCAGCAATATTTTACCTTTTTGGCACTGTTAGCCCTTGAGTTGGCCAACCAAACCGTAGTTACACCCTTATATATTTTTCGACTGAACTCAAGAAAATGAATCGTTTGAAGAACCTTAATTTTAGTCACATAATAAATTATATATTTGTTATTAAATTTAAACATTCACTTTGTCCAAAACAATAAAGTATTGTACATTGGCTTTACTAGCCCAATCTTTAGATAAAAGTGTTAGTGTGCAGCTTGAAATCGCTTCCTCTTGATAAGCTGTGAGATGTGAGGTTTTGTCACGGCTAGAACACGTCGCAAGTCATCAGCAAGATCCAATGTATTCTTGGTCTTACTTTTAATATTGATCATTGTAGAAATGTCTGCCCTCCACCGCGACACATTGTGACTAATGAAATTAGGACTTTGAGAGTTCATCAGTATTCACCACCACCAGCTTGTCGCCTAAGTCATGTCAGAATCCTGAAAGATTCCTTTTAGCGTGCTATCTTCTTGCAGGCCAAAGAACTTGACGTTTGTTGACATACCATCATCATCTTCTTCTTTATCGACTCCATGCATGCATTCTGGTCATACTGTTTCAGGCCAGGCCACTGATAGACTCTGTCATAGCGAACATGTGCTGCAGGACATCACCAGCGAAAGACATTGCTCTGCTATCACCTCAACTAAAGTTGGCAACTTGGAGAACATGGAGACAAAATGAATCTGAAATATAATATGTCGGTAAAAGTGGAACTTGCGGAAGCTGGCAACTTTGTCTTCAGCTGTGAGAATATCTACCATATTCTCTTCTACTGAGCCTTCATATGATTGATCTAACCAATAGATGTGCCAGATGGCTTCTTGGTCCGACATAATCACATAACGTTCTTGGTCTGTGGCGGTTCTCCCTCTTCCAAAAACACGATGATTCATTCTCTTGTAAAATGCTACACCCATGTCAAACGGCAAAAGAAGAGAACACGGACATCGGCTTCAGCCTGTTCACGTTCACTAATAATATTCTGGGGTCCATGAAACCCCACGGTAAGCAGTTGAAAGAAGGGAAAATACCCTTTCACAAAGCCAACTTCTACGTATAATTGTGCACAAGAGACAACATATCTTCATTCATCCATTTGAAGCGCAACGTACAGGGATTTGCTATCAAGCATGTAACTAAAACGGTCTCGTTCATCTCACAGATTAATTTTTTACCATGGAGCCCTGTGGGGATATAGGGTTCATCTTACTCCCTTGTTCCTCGTAAAGGAAGAGTCTCGATGATTCAACTAAACATGACTTGAAGAGGTCATCTTATCTCTCTCTCTCTCTCTCTCTCTCTCTCTCTCTCTCTCTCTCTCTCTCTCTCTCTCTCTCTCTCTCTCTCTCTCTCTCTCTCTCCCACACACACACACACACACACACACACACACAAACACACACACACACACACACATATATATATATATATAGAGAGTATGTATATATATATATATATATATATATATATATATAATGTAGCGTGCTACAGAAGTGTAATCATGAATTATTGAAATCTACATACAGTAAAAAATATCATGTTACCCTCTAAGTTATTGACCTGTGAGTAATCTTACACAATTATCCAAAGTAATTGAGAAAGTGGTCGCGCTTAGGATGATGACGCATGTTTCTGACCAACAAATGGTTGAATGCTTTCAATCGGCGTATCGAAATAAACGTTCGACCGAAACCACGCTACTGTACGTTACAAGTGCCATCAAAACAGCCATGGACAATAAACATCTTGGTTCTCGTTGATTTTAGTGCCGCCATCGATACTATCAACCATGACATCTTGATTAAGCGTCTACGTTTGCGCTATGGCTTTGTTGGAAAAGCACTGGACTGGATGACATCGTACCTGCAAGACCGGACGCAGCGAATAGTAATCGGTGACCGATCGTCGAGTACTACTACTCTAACGACAGGTGCCCCGCAAGGCTCTGTCCTTGGACCACTGCTCTTTTCATTATATGTCCAACCTATCGGTGACATTATTCGAGCCCATGGACTATTTTTCCATCACTATGCTGACGACTTGCAGATCTACTCACACTTTCCGCTTTAACGGCTGCGGTTCAGCAAATGGAGGGCTGTTTTAATGAAATAAAGAACTGGATGGCATGGAATTCTATGTGCATGAACGACGGCAAGACACAGTATCTTCCGATTGTACCCAAGTCTGCGGATGCAATCGTTGATGGCACTGTGATTCGCGTTGGCGGTTCTACAATTACAGCTTCACGATGTGTTCAAAGTCTTGGTGTGTTCTTTGACAGGCACCTAGATATGAAAAAGCAAGTGTCGCAAACTGTCAGCGCATGCTCATTCTACCTAATCAGACTAGCCGTTTTTTTACCCAAACCGACAAAGGAACGCGTAGTCAATGCCACCATCACATCGCGGATTGACTACAGCAACGCACTCTTGTACGACACGCCTGCAGTTAACATCGCGCGTCTGCAACGAATACACAACTCGGCTGCCAGACTGATCCTGCGTCGTCCACGTAGTGACAGCGCCACGCCCCTGTTACGCGAACTTCTTTGGCTGCCTGTTGCGAGTGGATTACAAGATACTGGTACTCACGTACAAAGCCATGCACAATGACGCGCCCGTGTACCTGTGTGAACTCGTGCACCCATATCAATCGGCAAGAGCACTGCGCTCTGCGAGCAGTAACATGTTGGAAGTGAAGTGCACTCGTATAAAGGCTGGGGACGGCTCGTTCGCTGTAGCTGCTGCGTCCCTATGGTACACGTTACTAAGTGTTAATAAAACCTGTGACACTCTTGCCAGCTTCAAATGTCGTCTGAAGACACATTTCGTTTGTGTTTCATATTAGTGTCACTCTAGATTAACACTACCCTGTACTAAAACCAATTTAAATTAGTTATCGTATTCGTATAATGATTATTCATTATTCGTAAACTATTTTATATCAAATGTTTTACTAAATTATTTATTAAAATTAATCATACATATATTTATTTATTTATTAGTATTATTGTTATATAGTTAGTGTGCTAGATTGATTATTATTAATATTATTTAATTTTGATGAATATTTATTTACTTCTTTATTTAGAAATTCTACATTATTCAATATGTATGTATTTATTTATTTTATTCTTTACCACTAATATTTATTTTAAGTTAATATACATATGCATATTTATTGCAGTTCTACCATTTTGATGTATTTAAATATGTTGTGAAGCACCACGAACAATACTGGATGTAGCGTTATACCAAATAAAATATATAATTATTTTATTATTTATTATTATTTTAAAAGCCCGAATTACACCAATAGGCGGTCTGGGTGGGCTTGGGAGCACACGGGGAGTGGGTGCAGTTGGAGGTTTTGGGAAAGTCTCAATTGTTGGTATTTCGGGGAGTCTTAAGGGGGGACAATAGGAGTGTCGCCCAAGAATACCCTGCCTGGATCCATCCTAGACATATGAGGGTTAAACACCCACCATTATGTATGTCACTGGTTTAGGTGGTTTGTAGCCTAGCCGATATAGCGGTAAGAATAGTCACGGGTCAGGTCTTCAGGTCTCGTAAAACGCATGATTGCCCACAGTAAGAAAACAACACTACCTACTTCTACCGAGTTATTCGATGTGGCGCAACGAAGCAGGTGCTGCTGTGAGTATATGAGTGCACTGTCGGCAGACAATGATCATGACAACAGTGTTGACATCTTCCAAGTCATAACTCCATCTTTGTGAGTTGTTTCGTCATAAGAAGTGAGCGAAGTGGTAAGTGTTAACCCACGACGTACCGCTTACCTGAGTATTGTAGAGCAGTATTTGGAACACCCATAGTCCTCTATAAGCGATGAAATATATAATATACACACACACACACACACACACACACACACACACACACACACACACACACACACACACACATATATATATGTGTGTGTATATATATGTATATATATATGTATATTATATATATGTATATATACATATATACTTCGTTACTTGTCGACTGTTACCATTCGCACGGAGCATACTAATGACCAGACCCCCTCCTATCACCTGAATTAATATTTTATAATATCAATGGTTGAACGTCATGACAGTAGGTATGTAATAGTGCTATGGTACGTTAAAAGCGAAGAACATATATTAACAACCATCATAATAGTGTTTGCAGACGTTCATTAACAAACACCATGGTTATGCAATTCACATTCAACCGTACTATTAAAATGAATCCGCGGATCTTGACCTCGTCTTCATTTCGTACGCACAGCACGAATAGGCAAATTTTGACAATTGTGAACGAGCCATTAACTTGACTAGTTATGTAAATTGCCTATCAAGAAATATAATTTTCGAAGTGTACTTTTATTTGTAATGCAGAAGTTCTATGTATTTTGTATATTTTTCTCAGCGTTATAATTCGCACACGAGTGATCTGTCTCTGTCTTTGTCTGTCTGTATGTCTATCTGTCTGTCTGTCTCTGTCTCTCTCTCTCTCTCTGTCTCTGTCTCTGTCTCTCTGTCTGTCTGTCTGTCTCTCTCTCTCTCTCTCTCTCTCTCTCTCTCTCTCTCTCTCTCTCTCTCTCTCTCTCTCTCTCTCTCTCTCTCTCTCTCTCTCTCTCTCTCTCTCAGTCACTCATTCACTCCCCCTCTCTCCCTCCCCCTTCTTCTATCCCCGCTCGCGTTCCTCTTCCCTCTCTGCTCTTCAAGTACAATTAAGTTTTTATTACATTAAATCAACACTTACTTTGATAACATTATGCAAAGTCAAAAGGAGGACGGATCTGATTACAAACTGTTTCCGCTTGAGGTTAAAATGGCGTGATGTCGGTTAGGGGCTATTCATTGTTTGGTACTATTAAACGGATTGCCCTGTTTTAAAGGCTAGTTATATTCCGTTCCACTAAACTTTATACTGTCACAGTATAGTTGTCATAAAAAAATGTAACATAACACCTCTGCTTTGGTGAATCGGTAAGATGATATAACAACAAAAAGCAAAATAATTCAGAAACAAAATACAACGGAATAGGCCTACATGTGTTTGTGAAGAACGCAATTAGGCAATATTATTACATTTATAAATATAGGGTAACGTTGCTGAAGAACGCAATAAGGCAATATTATATTACATTTATAGATATAGAGTAACGTTGGGTATGATGAACACCTTTATGCAATTTGCATATATGTTGATGATAACTAAACATTGGAAAAGTGTCAAACCAACTTCTGAAAAACCATTTCACCACCAAATAAAAAACTATTTATTAAAGAACGAAACGCCTCGTCTGGTTTATTTTCGTTATACCTAAATGTATTCCGAAAGATAGGAGTTTCGTTATTAAAATGTAATGGTTTGCAAACCGACATATTTATTGAAATAGTGTCGAACAAGGAACAAGAACATAAAGATTTCCACTGGCCAATAAGCAACAAGGACAACGATTTTGAATTTCCCCTCTAGTTACATTTCAGAAGTAATGAATTCAATGGGAGACCTGCTACCCACCACCGTAACCTTATCGTGATCATTGAAGAAATCAACGGAGTGTGACACTGGTCTCAGGCAAACAAAATGGCGCGTCGGTCTTATGCCGGAAATAAGTAGCATAACATGGCATGACATCCAGTTCCAATGTGTTTTATTAATCACTTATATCTCCGGAAAGCTTATACACGTAGATGAGAAACATGTGTATAAAGAACAGTCACAAACCAGTTCCCATGCGTGCCAGCACATAGGTCTGCAGTAAACAGAACCTCAATGTCTTGCGTCAAACCATTACTTATACGTTACACAGTGACATTGACTCATCAGATTGACTAAATACATAAGTCTGTCAGTCTCATGTCAATGCTTTAAAATAGTTAGTCAACACGCAGTTCAGCGAGTGCACGTATTGTCATGCTTGGCTAGTGGCAACCTGTGATAACGAGCTGGCAACCACGTCACAATGTTGAGAAACCATGGCGCCTGGGTGCAACAGCTTCATGTTGCGGGTCACGTAAACACACAGTGGATACCATTAATACACATCAAATTATCTGGAATACTGGAATGAACTTGTGTCTGTGTATTGGGGCAGAAAGTATTATATATATATATATATTCTTCTTCTATGTGCCATGTCTGTCACAGGCGTTGGCGATCATGGCCCTCCAAACCGCACGGTCGTTTGTAGCTTGTAGCAGTTCGGTTGTGCTCCTTCCATACAACGTTGACACAGACTATCTATTATTTTTATTCTCTGGCGTCTTCAGGATCTTTTCCCTTCTATCTTTCCTGTTATTACTACACTATATAAGTTCAAAAATATTTCTTTCTAATGTTATGGCCTACACATCGTGCTTGTTGTGTTCTCATTTTGTTTTTGATCTTTCTTTTTGATTTGACTGTCCTAAGGATGACTTCATTGCTTTTCTTTGCAGTCCATGGCACTCGCAGCATTCTTCTTAAGAACCACATTTCAGTGGCTTCTATGAGTTTTTGTGAACTTTTGGTTATTGTCCAGGATTCACACCCATATAGCAATATGTGCTCTATGTAGCATTGTAGTAAACGTTTCCTCACTTCAAATTATTTAGTTTTGTTTGCTAAAATGTTTTTCATATTGTCAAAAGCTGCTTTGGCCTGTGCAATTCGTCTCTTGATCACATCGTTACGCCGATCATCGGATAATATATTAGTGATCCCAGATAGTTAAACGTTCGGACTTGCTTCAAGATAGTGCCATATGCTATTGTGTTGCATGGAGGATTATTATTTTTTTAGATGATCGTGGTTTCTGTTTTCTTATTGTTTAGGGACAGGTCTTTTTTCTCACTTTCCCTTATTACTGTATCTAGCATCTGTTGTAGATCTATTTCATTCTCAGCAATCAGTACCGTGTCGTCTGTGTATCGTCAGTGAACTTATACACTCAACTGACCTAATGGTCAGATTCTGAGCAAACGTCATGAGCGTCTTTATGTGTCGGATACCGGCACTACATAAGACCTCATTGCTATAATTATTGATAATGTAATTACGGCAAGTCTTAGCAATTTGCCAGGAAACGATGACTATCAAATGTAATATACGTTTGTTCTGAACTACCCATGCGATTAATGTGACTACTCGAGAACTGGTATTTAAAGCGATCTCCCGTGTGTGCATGCACGCACTCAATGCGCGAGCGTATTGTTTGTTGATGGCAAGATAATCAAATTAAATTACTTGCTTATTGTTAGGTTGCATGTGTTGCATTACACATTAAGTGATATGAAGTTGTCAAAATTAGAGGTGTAATGATACATCAAACTATCGATGCATCAGGATAGTCAATGTGATGACAGTGTACTATTGATTGGTAAAAGTCTTTAAGTTTAGTCTTATTATTCAAATTATTGAACAATACAGTCTTATTTTCAGATTATTGAACAATACGACTGAAACTTAAAGACATTTATTGTATTGGCACAATATTTCATGGAATCAATGACTTATCATATATTTTAGTGGGTGGTTTGGTATGGCAGTGGATGGCACATCAATGCCAGCCTATTGACTCAGAAAAATGGTAGTGTATACAACGACACAGCATATTATATATATATATATATATATACATGTATATATAATACGCACACACAAACACAATTTATATACCAAATATGGTGTAATGATAGTGGTTTCACTTTTCTAACTTATAATAATATACATTGCTTATTAAATAAACATTACCCGCAACAACAAACATACGTAAGAGAATTATTCATAATCATGTTATCACTTAAATGAGTTGAGGCACACCATTTAACAAAAAAACAAGGCTTTACTCTTTGTTTATTATTACCTTGCAAGTATCTCTGGAGGGAAGGAACAAGCAAAAGCTTTGGCATAACAGCATTTTTTTGACAATTGTCATAATGAATGCATTCACGCAACGTATGACTCAACAACGATGATAACAATTAATACAACAGTTGCCATGTTTTGTTGAGTACACGTGAGTTATAACTCCAATGAAAAATATTGACCATTATTGCCGCAAACTCCGCGCTACGAAGGCTCAATAAGCCTTAAAATAATGCATTTAAAAAAAAAACATGATGTTATTATTAGTCCGCGTAATACACCTATAAAACCAACGGTACAATAATCACTGCTTTGTTCGAATATTGATAATCAACTCATTTCGACGCATGGTGTGTGTTCGATGCATCGCTGCTTACGTTTACTATCAAGCACGTGGACCTCTGTGTCAGAGGACAGGTCAACAGCCAGAGGGCGCCGCGGAAACATTTCCCTATCTAGCTTGTTTGGGAAAAATATATTCGCTACCTACTGTGATGTAACTGGCGACAGCAGGAAATATGTCAGCGGGAACGAGTGTAAGATCATATCAAAATAATGATATAATGATAACATCTGGCGTTGGCCTGTCGCCCCACGGGCGGTGTAAGGTATAGTTATATTGATATGCGTTTTGCCGTCAGCAACGCTCGTCTGTTGGTACTTACTGAGGCGTGTCGGCTGACGTGTGTTTGTTATTATGACTAAGAAAGCCGGCGGGAAACGTGATATAACTGCTTCATAGTTAGGATATAATTGCTTCTCAGACGTTGTGCTTGTGCACTTTTTGCACGGGCTTTGTTATTCTGTAAAAACAAAACGCGTTATGACATCAGCCGTGTGACCATGACGACATCGATTATATATACAATTAGACCAAGACTAATATATCCTTGACTAACGTCTGTCTCTAGAGACTGGCCCTTTTAATGGTGGACGCCAAAGTAAATTTCTACTCTTTCCAAGTAGCCTCAAAGGGGAACAAAATGCAAATCTTTGGGGTTATGGACCAAAAAGAGTTAATACAAACTAACCATTTGCAACTACTATCACATTTTTAATACCAGTGGTTTATCAGGGAAACATTTTTGAACACACAGCTACCGAACATCATGAACCGTGCCATTATTGGCAGAATACGACTTAATTAATTCTGTGGACTACACGGAATGGTTTTCAACTAGTCCGGCAGACGGCGTATGTGCATGCGCTATGTGTTTAGACAGGATAGCATGCTGCCACGGATATGCCGATTCTCCTGACGATGACAATGGAATGAATTTAGAACTAGTTGGGTATAGATTCCAACCACAGACATATGGATATATGGTACAGACAACCGAAGTGTGACGTCACGCTGCAGCGCTGGTTCCAACAAATGTCTCCCGTCGTATCTGTATCTGTTAGCATGGTGTTGTTTTTTGTTCCAAACTGTAATCATTATTCTGAAAGTCATACTTGTAGTTCTTTTTGGTTCCTATAAGTTGAAAGTGAGAAGCATATATGGGTAAAACAAATTAGCTATTTTATGTATTCTGGAACGCAAAAACGATATTTTAACGCAAACTACTTGACCGCAGTGACAAATTCGCGGTGCAACATGTTTCATTGTGAATCACGGTACTTTTATTGCAAAATATGTAAGGATAACAATTATTGTACGAAATTCACAGGTACAGGTTTATCGATTTATAAAAGCTGCAAGAAGAAAGCCACTATATATAATAATCACATATGCTAAAAATATATTTTGTTGAGAAAAAACATTTATACTCCCCGGGGAACACTTCCTGAAAATCTATGGGTATCCATGTTAGTTCACAATTAATTAAAAAAAAACATTTTGTAGAGGGATTTACCCATTAAAAACAAACCGCTAGCATCGCTAACTTTTGTTCGAATATGGCTAATGGCACCAGTAGGCCCCTATCTCTGCACTTGCTGCATACTTCTCAGACGAGCCCAAACCGCTTAAAAGGGAGAAAATCATGTCAGATCTCTAATGTTTTCAAAGTCACCAGTTAATACAAAACAGCTCTTTATTTCTAAAACTAATACAACTTCACATTTAGCCATGTTGGTATAAACCCGCTTGAAGCGTAAGCCCCCATACTGCCTACGTCATCAATAATGTTGTACTACCGGATATAGACCTCTATTTCTAGCTAACGACATTACAAGATCTGATCATGTTAATTGTTTCACTTATTTTCCTAGCGTTCTTCGCGGTGCAGTGCATGCTAGTATGGAGGATAACTAATTCGTAATAGGGCTAAGTTTGAAAATATGCTATGAAATCTACAAGAAATTGGTCCAAATCCAAGACAATAACCAGTTTTCGTGGTAGCAAGGCTCCCAGTTATATGTTCATAGACATTTGTGGAGTTAATTATTATATGAAGTACATATGATTAATGTTACTGTTAATTAACTGCATAATGTGTTTATTAACTTTGTATAATTAGTAATTTTGCTAAATGCATATCTACATTAAAAAAATATGTTAATTCTTTAAAAGTCATGTTGTTGACATTCTACATATGCGTCGGAACGTTATGAATATATCATTAAAACCCTCCAACTGCAGGCTCACCAAAAAATCCAACTGCACCCCTCTTGAGGCTCACCTGTATCCCCACATAAGTTTCCCAAAAATCCTCCGATTGCATCCTCCTTGAGGGTGACCAAAATCTCCAACTTATATAATGACCGCTCCCTAACATTTCAGCCTGAAACTTATTTTGTTAATTATTTCACGATATTATCAAATCCGTCGATATTGGCAATTTCGTACATGAATTAAATAGTATTGACAGGTTCTCCTTTCGCATTTTGTGGTGAAAATAGCGTGATGCACAAGAAAAAACCTGTGTTGCACCGCGACTGATATTGTCAATGCGATAAAAAGCTTGCGTTACAAAATAATGTTCTTGTTCCAGAATCTTAAACATACCACCATTTGTTTAGCCCATGTTTGCTTCTCACTTTCAACTTATAGGAACCATAAAGACCTACACGTATGATTTTCAGAATATTGATTACAATGTAGAACAATACATAACACTATGCTAACAGTTACGACGGGAGACATTTGTTGGAACCAGCTGGGCCGGTTTGTAAGTGGCGTGACGTCATCACTTTGGTTCTCTATTGCAAGCACAAAAAAAGCCAGACCGAGCGAAATCTCACCAGAACCTCCTAGAGCTGCCAAAAGCCTTCCCGTATGTGTGTGCGTGCGTGCGTGCTTGCGTGCGTGCGTGCGTGCGTGCGTGCGTGCGTGCGTGCGTGCGTGCGTGCGTGCGTGCGTGCGTGCGTGCGTGCGTGCGTGCGTGCGTGCGTGCGTGCGTGTGTGTGTGTGTGTGTGTGTGTGTGTGTGTGTGTGAATACATATATGTATATGTATATATATATATATATGTATATATATTTATATATATATATATATCTATTCACACACACACACACACGGGGAGATGTTTGGCTCTAGGAGGTCGGTTTCATAGTTAGGTCGGAAAGTAAGAGATCGCCCCAGACCCAATATATGTCACCCAGTCAACCACTGGATCCGTCCCCTGTTTCACGTTTGGTTCATTCACAGGGAAACGAGAAAATACATCTTTTTTTCTTCATTTTAGCATTGCTACAGCCGCACGCGGAACATTATCATATTATGGCATGTGCCCAATTCACGTTTTATTACAACCCGACTTTGTAAGATTTTACCGTACCGTATCCCACGACACATGACCGTTGCTAATACATCTGGCGGCAGGGTGGGTTGCAGGAGATGCTAGTTAGTTGTGGTCTCCTCACGCCGACTTTCTAACTATCAAAGGTTTCTGTCGGAAATCGTGCCCATTGTCATTTGTAAAACGTGCGTATGATGCGCGATACGTGCGTAATTGTGTGTATGTGAGTGTGTTAGGGCATGCGTGCATGTGTATAATGTTATGCCTCGTAGCTCCGTTTAAACAGGAATGAGGCCGTCTAGTCCTTGTGCAGCTGAAGCATCCGGTTATTACCTTTTTCTACGTCTTCCTCTCGGTTGCCATCTTCCCCTTACTATGGTACTCCTTTGCCTTTCTCATATTAAATCTTCCAATTTAGATTAAGGGCACCCCCGTTCTGGCGGCTGGCTGTTTCACCGCCTCTGTCCTTTTTGATATTCTGACAGACGCGCAGTGTGAGCTTCGTATCTGTACATTTGTTCACATAGTTATTTAACTTTGTTGTATTCTAATTACTCCAGTGGTTTTTTAAATAGTTGTGTTGGATGAGTTTAAAAAAAATTTGTTCACCCAATTGTCTTCCATATTGGTGTTGTTTTGTTGATTAATCAAATATGATTACATATAATTGGTACTGTTTTTGTTTTGTTTTAGCATATAGCTGATGATATCACATTGCGGTTTTACAGGGTGACAGCAACTTGCGTAAACCAATGCCAAAGGTGCTCACTACAGTAAAACTAAACGATGGCAACACCGACTGGTAGGGAACGTTTCACGGACCTACAATATATCAATTGGCTCAAATGTGGTCAGGCGCTGTTATGTGTGGCTGAAGGACTTGCTTCCTTCTGCAAAGATGTGATTGAGAAATTTCACAACAAGTTAAAAGAGGATCTGGATAGCACAACATGCAGTGCTGTGTGTACTGCGAAGCACATTTGTATGAGGAAGAAGCGATGGGTCATCCGCTGTTCTGACAACGTTTGCGACAGATGGCTCAGTAGAATTGCTAAGCAAATGCACACACCACAATGCACCTGGGAAAACAGCGACGTGAGCAAATGGCCAACAGAATATTGGCAAATTGGAAAGATTTTCATGGGGCCGGGCCAACACCCATCGAAAGTCGATCCAATTGAAACAGACGCACTTGGCCTGCTGCAGTTGATGATTAACTGCAAATTGTTCCATTCGCATTTGGACACCCAAAAGGCCAAGAAGGTAAGTGTATTTAAACAAGTGATGCATAATACATTAATATGAGAGGGTTGATCCGGCGATGCTCGGGAGTGTAGTGCGATGTCCGTGTAGATGAATCAATAATGCAATGCTATACATTGGTGTATAGTGGATACAATGCTCCGGTGTTTCTCTTGTCCTTTATATTAAAAGCTCATTCTGCGTTGATCCCTAACTGATGGTATTGTTGTAGCGATAACCTGCAATGTTGTGAGAGTTATACATTGCGCCGTCTCGACATAAACGACTATTAGTATTTGTATTGTAAATGTTGATTACAAAGGATCCGCATCTGAGATGCCACGGCCGTCGCTACGCCAGTTTTCGCAACGTCACCTATCTTTGCTTGATTTTGCGCCGATTCTGATTCTCAGTAAATTATCTATTGTAATGGTTTTGATGAAGACGCCTTTTTGTTAAAAGAAACCAGTTTTCTTAAAATTGTAGACACAATTATGTTGTGCTCGTCAGGTGAGAGAAATAAGAAACGAGTTATTTCACTCGCACGACTTCACAATTACCGATGCAGAATTAGAGGAAAAGATAAAAGCCATGGTGACACTGCTTCAGGACAGCACGACGTTGCTCGACGATCAATCAGCACAACAAGCCGTCAATGAACTGAAAGGGGTAAACACGTACATTTTAGTTAGTTAAACACCTGTAAGACTATTTAGGCCTATGTGCAATTCACTCACACGGTGTAACGGTGTATTGCTATTCGCTAGTTCACATATTATCTTAATGGAATGACAACATGTGTTTACAGCGGTAATGTAGATTACACTGTTGTTTACGAAAATATTCTTATTATTCTTATTATTATCGGATGTATTTATAACAACAGTCCGTAGGGTGTTAATGGTGCCTGTTGATCGTGGCTTTCCTGAGCCGCGTGCCACGTTATTTCTCCTAAATAACATATTGCGCCATTACGAATTAACATGGACAATTATCGTGTGGCTTTGCTACCTTTCAGAGATGCTAGACGTGACATGCAGCAGCGACAACAAAGAACAGCACAATAATAGTAATCCGTTAGGTATTCTTGATTGGACTCATCAAACAAACACAATTTTTTTTCCACCGTAAGACACGGTTATACGTAATGACGTAATACGATTTGCTATCATTGACAATAGCGGAAACCCAACCAGTGCAATATTGGCGTCTTAGATAACAGCGCGAAGAGTATTCTGTCTATACACAGACACTCATTTATGTAGCGGAGTGATTTGAGTATATGCCTAACGTTCCAGATCCAGACCATCGATTTGGAATTCGAAGATCCTGACATCCTTCGAGAAGAACTCGTCCTCTGGAGAACAACCGTGGACGAATGTCGCACCTCTAACAGAGATGTAATAACGTTAATGATCACCCAAAATGAGATTAGCTACCTCATGCGTTCTTAACTGTGAAACAATGTTCTTAGTGATGAAGCACCATGCAAACTATGTAGCCATTTAATTACGTGTTGCATGTAAATGATTGAAACGCATACATGCGGCCACACGAACTGTGTACACTGTAGATTCAGAGCAATATGATTTGGTAAGGTCGATAGATGGTGTAAATAAAACCTCAGCACCATTATAGCTGTTATATTTTGTGTATAATTAAAATAAACATACTATTCACTTTAAAGTATTTATTGGAGAATTTCTTTTTCAGTCAATTTTACGGTTTATCAGTCGTCACGACGAACTGAAAGAAAACCTTACTGAAGAGATTAAGCAACTGAAAACGGACTTGCAAGACGTCAAAGGTACAGTAATTGCGAATTAATAACAAAATGGACTGCAGCTTTAATGTAAGACACTCAGCTTGCTGAATGATTGGGAACAAGTAATAACTCGCCATGACGAAAGATGTGTTGGTAATAATTAGTTTAATATACGCTTTGTTAATGTAAACAGAGCAATATAAATCAACCTTTCAAGACGATTGTTACTACGACGTCAGTACTTAGTGCCTACGTCATCTCCCTTGAGACTCTAAAACTCTCACCCGTTGGTTGGTTACTTAATATGGAATTTTGGTGTAGAAATACTATACTATAAATATAGCCCTGTGTTGTTTCTTGTGTTCGCAGAAAACATAATTATCGTCGTAAACAAAACGTTTATTTCAGAAAGTATCGAACTTCACGACGTTGCAATTGAAGAACTGCAGAAACTGAGCACCAAAATAAGCCACTGCACCATTAATCTAAGGGATCAAATCAATGCAAAAACGAATGTGTTACAAGTGAAAATTGAAGAAAACAATAAGAGTGTGATGCAACTGCAAGAGAAAATGGAAGAAGACACATCACAGCTGCAAGAGAAAGTAGGAGAGAACACAAAACAGTTGTTAGATATCAAAACACAACTAGGGAGACAAATTGAAGAAAAGTCCGCCTCTATCCAAGGTAAGTATGAATGCATCAAATTAAAATGTTGCTCTCGTATATGTTTCCATCTACACGATTATAAATAATTACCAATTAAAAGGGATACACAACTCCACAGTAAGGAATGGTAATGTGAATAAAAGAGAGGTAGCCCAAAAGAAACGTGTATTTGATTGAGAATTATAGTGCAGAAATGTGCATCCATTTGTTGAAGAATTTTGAAATGTTACCCACAAGTGAGGCCTGACAATGCATTTGTCAAGGTGTACGAAATGCTACCGCTAAGTGAAACATGCAAAATGCACAGCCACCCAAGCTAAGCTACGCTCGTCACTTCGAGGCGAGTCGCAGGAGAAAGTCTACTTGCTCAATCTGGAGAAGCTTGGATCCCGGCTACAAAACAATGGGGCATGCGCTGCGGACGTGAAACATCATACAGCTATTACTGTCGGCATATTCACGTCGGTGTGGTGTGTATGGAAAGACGCAGGACTTCCACGACGTACGAAACATGCCTGTACAAGGTTGCGGTGTAGTCAACCATGACACATGGCTGCGAAGGTTGGTACTTCGAGGTATCTGCCCAGAGAACGTCGCCACCACCGTACGACTTCGTGGAAGCGATTATGATACGAATACGGAGATGGCTTGGCAATATCATCAGAAAGAGTGGCGACCGTCTCGTGCGCCGTGCGCTGCAGACAGCATCCCCACAACTTCCGCCTTGTGACCCCGGCTACCTCGAGGAGGAACTTTGAAGTCTGATTACTGAAGGCGTTTCGGTCCTCGAAAGTGTCCGTGTTAATTGGAAAAGAAACGCGCGAAACTAAGTCGCTCCCTCAGGAACTATGTCTATAATAATAATAATATTTATTATTATTATTACCCAACATCTCAGCTGCAAAAGATGGAAATTCTGATCCTATGTCATAAATGTTTTGTTCCAAGCAGCCAAATATAATGGAACACATAAAGAAAGGAAACATATACCACTCAGCCCCCGAATGTGCCGTCATGTCATTAATTTGTTGATTTATAAAAAAAACACCGGCAGTCCTACTGTCACGTTGTGTTGAAGTCCGTTTAAAGGAAACAACATCGTTTGGCCTAAGCACCTACAACTGTTCATATGAACTAATCATTTGCAACTACAACTAATAATATCACGCCATTGTTTCACTCAGAATGTGTTCTCAGAGTAATATATTCTTGGAATATATTGGGATACGTCCTCGTGCTTTTGACCAATACGCACCCGTCATATGTTTGGCATTGTATCCGAAATATCGCTCTACCTTTTAAATTATGTATGTTTTTGTTGTATTTGCACATGGTTTGTTTAGTAACTATTTTAGATGCGTAGACCCAAAAGGAACTTAATTTATTGTAAATATAACATTATGCAAATTGTTGTTTTGAACGTTAACTTTTTATTTAAGGATTACATTATTTATGTCAGCGTTGTCTATACTAATTGACAATTCAAACAGAAACCAGAAAACACCATACGGGAAAGACATTAGCTCATAACCCGGATACTTTTCTTCAGGTCCCAGCCGATCTGTTGATCCTGTGATGGCAGATGACAAGGCAAAAGCTGCTAGAAATTTGCTTCCCACGAAATCAGTGATGATACAGGGAAGTTCTTATGCACAGGTATTCTAAATTCTACGTATTTTGTAAATAGTACGTGGATTTGCGTATGAAACGACTGTTTTCCAGATCAGTTCTTGTATCGACAACATGGAACACATTTGAGTACTTGAACTTACGAAAAATACATAGTGCACATCATGCTTGAATGGAAGTATCGTCATAGATCATATCTAGTGCATCTCGAAATGTATAAGACACAGTGCGCACAGGTAAAGAGAAAAATCAGAGAAGCTAAGTCTGACTACTAACCTTCTGAGAGTAACTTATTATCATTCATCTAACTAATCAATTTATTTATTTATTAAGACACACTTATTGCGTCATGTTTCAGTTAACTTTTTCACTAGTCATTCTGCTAGTATCAAATTTAGGCAAACAAAGTTGTAACGGCAACATCGAGGTGGGCCCGGATTCGACACAAGTCATCATCGCAAGCCAGGGCTGTTTGACATGCAAACCTAGCCCTGGCTGATCCCCTAAGTGCGGAAGTTAGCTGAGTCAAACTAGTAATTGACTTCGCCAGTCGCGACTGCATCACCCGTGAGAACAGTGCAAATACCCGTCCCAATTTGAAGACGGATAAACGACTTCTGAGAATCCCAATATATAATGACCCGTTCGCCCTTTAGTACGAGCAGCTGAGCGGTGTTGTGTATTCGAATAATTGATTCTACTTCCTAAACATTACATGTAACACGAGCCACGGTTGGTTGAAATTAGTTTTATTATGACCACCTGACCTGCGTACATCTACTGATCTGGTGAGCGATTCCATAGGCTGAGCTTAAAGTCAGTGTTTCGCAAAGGGATCAGCCAGGGGTACTGCTGGCTGGCACTGACGTAATCAGCAGCAGCGACCCCTGGCGCGCGAGGATGACACAAGTGCCCATAGACGGTGTTAGACCTGGGGTCTACGCCGTGCCACGCAAAGAGACCGACCGCGTGGCCACCAAAATCGTGCACATTGGGATTGAACCAGATATTCCACACATACAACTGAACTCTGACCCACCGTCGTGTGGCGCCACCATCGTTTTCAGTGGGAATGAACATCGATGCTGTTGTTATGATGTGATACGTGCGGAGACGACAATGTAGACTAATAATTATTTGTTATGGCCTTAGGTCACAATCAGAATTATGCGCGTAGTCTCCATAAAACTGTGCCTTGCCATCGATGTCGACAACAGTAATATTATGTGCATTACATCACTAGAGGGGCATGGCATCTGCTAAATCAAATATTCCCGCATACAGTTATCGCTTTATGAATTGCCTTATGTTTTGGTCATAAAGAAAGAAAACACATTTGGAACCAGCATTTCAACAAAATCTACGACGGAATCTCTAAACGCTCCATGTGTACCGCATCCTTTTTGATAATTTTGTTATGACCTTTTGATGACGTTTTGATTAATTTTCTTGAGCAACGGATCACCCAATATGTAGGCCAATTATACGCGTGACTGCCGTCAAACTCTGCTTACAATTTTTTTTACATACGAGCCTTACATTACAAAAGCAGCATGATTTAGCTAAATATTTTTCCAGCATGCATTTCTCGCTTAAACAATTTTGCTAATTAGAAATTAAGTGTTTTATTTGAATCTCCTTTTAAGGTGTATACTTTGTTCTAGGCGCAAGACACCGATGATGGATTTGAAGAAAACAAGTACTATCATGAAGAGGTACTTAATATAAATTACATTAAATCCCGATTGATATTATTTGGTTGAATGACTACTATTGCTAAGCATATAACATAAGCTAATGTCCTTCCGAATCCAGAATTGTTGTATTTCCAAGTAAATGAAATACTAAATGTGGTACTGTTTTTGTGGTCTTTTTATTTTAGATAAAAGTTAAGTACTAGAGTAAAGTAACGTATCTCATCTAGACACTCTGAAGTTTCATCTATGTACCCCAAATATTAAAATACTTACGAAGAATTATGAACACCCACCCGCCAACACATATGCACACGTGCGCAAGCACGCACGCGCGCACACGTATGTATGTATGTATGTATGTATGTATGTATGTATGTATGTATGTACGTATGCATGTATGTATGTACGTATATATGTGACAACCGCACGCCTGTATATGTCTGTCTTCATGGAAGCTTGTATTTCAGATTATTGCTAACTGTGTCAGCAAGTGCGATGAACTGCAGGAACAACGAAAGAAAGTAAAAGGTATGCTAAGCGTCACTGTATTAAATTATTTAAATTAAGCTTCAGCTATTCTATACATTCTATAAATATGTTCTCACGTTATTCATAAACCAACTGTTGATTATTACCAGAACACTGTTATCATTATGACTAGTGTATTATATGTAATTGGGATTTGTCTTAATAGTTATGGTAAAGTATCATAACAGCTGGCAGTTATCTGGATCATATTGTAATATTGAATGTTTCCGTAGAGCTACTCATTGTGATACTGTATTTGTTATATAGCTTACTATTGACAACTACTGAGTGCTGCCTCTTGTAGATCAACTTGGCAAACATGACGACGCAATCGAAAATCTAAAGATAACCAGCTGTGAAACCAGCAAATCAAGCAAAGAAAACAAGGAAAATATAAGTCATCTCTCCAAGCAGATGAACGCGTGTACAAGTCAACTAGACGCTATCAAGGAAAACATGAATCAGCCGGAAGATACCATGGGATTTTACCGCTTAAAAACAGATCATCAGCAAGACACAGTTACAGTAAATGCAATGAAACGTGATCCAGTTCAGCAGACTAAAGAGAAAGGTAATAATTTAAACATGTACTGGAACAACAGTTATTTGATCATTGCTACAAGCATTGTTTTTGTTTAAAACCAACGAAAAACTCATATCTTTAACAACCATAAAATACTAGTCATCACCGCATTCATTTACTTCTAATAATTATGTTGAGCTATGCATATTTGTTTAAAATAACGTCCATAAATCAGTATATCATTATGTTCACTTCAGTTATTTCCAATTACACATATCTGACAGTTTATTAAACCAAGCAAGCAAATACAGCTTATTAATAATAATTGATCATAATACAAATCGTTTGGTATTCGGCCATACCATGCTTAATACAAAATGAATTAGCTGTTTGTTGTAGAACTAACTGTGTGAGTTGCATAAGACATTAAAATTGCAGAATATGCATTACATTTTGTGTAAAACCTAAACAAATTCGTGGTTGTCTTCACACTACGACATGTATAGCGGACAACTCATACGTTTCCTCTGTTTACCAGCTCAGCGGAATGTTCCTGAGATGACATCGCATCAGGTATAAAATGGATATTTAATATTCCCCATAGGAGATGACGATAGAGAAATCATTACACTTCACAGTTGAATATATATGTAAAGGATATTCCGTTCAGAACCAGGGGCCGGTTTCATGAAGCGTACTTACGGAATTACTTAGCGACGGAATTACTTAGCGTCACGTGTTTGCGTAAACTCCTATGCTCGCTTATATTAAAAAAATCAAGTCATTTATTAAGACAATCATCTTAGCGTTAAGAACGTTCTTAGACACTTCATGAAACCGGCCAAGATAAGTGGTTAGTTGTTCATTTATATTTCGTCACTGCAAACATTAGAGTTAGTGTTAGTTGTATCGGTTTAAATTACAGCTAATTTGTTGTAAAATCAGATGGAAAGCTCATGCATCAATGCTAAGTTTCTGTATATTCGTGTTAGACACTAGCGTTGCACCATGTACAAATAAGAGGAATATTGAATTAGTCATCAGCATTGATACATGTACACACTTCGGTGTTTCTAACATAAACATTATGGTTTCACTTATTTCGCCTTTTATGTAGACGTTCGGCGTGGGAGAGAAGGTTCGGGTTGAAAGTGATGAATCGACTGCCATTGAACAGCAGCACGCCCTCGGCGGTTGGAACAACGCCATGAAAAACGTGAGTATTCCATAGTATTTGCATGCTCTATATTTGCTTTGGCTCCCCGTGCGATATCGCATTATGTTTCAGATCTGCACAATCACCTACCAAACCCTTTCATCCAAACAACCTAATTATTTACACTCAATGCTCACACCAGCTAGACAAGCCTGACAACTTCGGTCGTCTAGTTCGAAGTTACTATCTGTTCCTAGGGTTAAGACAACGGCTGGAACTCGAGCTTTTTCAGTTGCCGCGCCAACTATATGGAATTCGCTTCCCGTTAATGTTAAATCAGCAGAAAATATTGTTACATACCGTCGTCACCTCAAAAACTATCTTTTCAATATCGCCTATCCTCCCTAGCTTCCTAGCACATCCATCCATTTGTTGACGACTTTCGCCTATCACACGAGTACAAGAATGCTTAATCCTTTGGTTTTGGTGCGCCACTGAACTCGGATTGTCTGAGGATATTGGCGCGTAAGAAGTTATTTATTATTATTATTATATGTGTGTGTGTGTGTGTGTGTGTGAGTGTGTGTGTGTGTGTGTGTGTGTGTGTGAGTGTGAGTGTGTGTGTGTGTGTGTGTGTGTGTGTGTGTGTGTGTGTGTGTGTGTGTGTGTGTGTGTGTGTGTGTGTGTGTGTGTGTGTGTGTGTGTGTGTGTGTGTGTGTGTGTGTGTGTGTGTGTGTGTGTGTGTGTGTGTGGTATGCTTGTGTGTGTGTGCGTGTATGTTTTGCATCCATACTGTTCCACGCTATACAACTTAAATAACTGTTGCAACCAGTTATTTTGAATATCATGTGTGCTGTATTCCAGCTGCGTAACTGCAGTAAGTGCTGCAAAAGTAGAGAAATTCTTTATAATGTAAATTATTTTCGAGTCAGTAGTTAAATAATCGAGTTTGTTGAGCAAGATCTCTTTGAATATTTTCGATAACACTAACACTATTTAGCGGTCCGGTTATTATTAAAATACAATTATGAGGATGTTGTCATCATTGTAGTTAAGTTAAGACTAGCATACATTGTTTTTGACGATTACAATAACAAAAATAATATTGCATCACAACTTGATTTTTATATTTTTTAATATGTTTATGTTCTCCGTTCAGTACCTAGGCAAACTCGGCACCGTTAAGGAAAATCTAGGAAATCTCATCTCAGTGCAATTCTCCGACGGCAAAATGTGAGTGTGCCTTTCATTTCATATATTTGGGTGATTCGGGTGGTATAGGCTACTATGGGGCATATTCCCAGTTACTTAGGAAACAACATTAAAGAAGCTAAGATGATTCAATGAGCATACTTAGTTTAAACTCATTCATACAGTACCATGTCATTGTAAATGTAAACACAATAATACTGTGATTAGATTCGAATTTCATGTGAATACAGCGTTTCTGCAGTTGCCTTCTTCGGGGATTGAATGTTGGGGTGTTAGATATTGTCTGTGACACACGTGGAACAACAGGTACATCCACGCCATTTTACGTTAGTGTTCTTGGTTTCATAATCAATAAGGAAAATAACATAATGCACAGGATTAGGAAAATAACACCAACAACAATCACGAGGCAAGAATGTACCGGTTTAGCCACGTATGGGATAGCATGCTCACCATACCATCTAGCAAAAAAAAGCACGTGAACGAGGAAGCCTTTAGCATATCGAGAGTTCAACATTAGTCTAAGTGGAAGAATTAAATTCCCACAGATTAGTCCCTGGAACGGTATCCTTAAGGTTACCAAAGAGTTCTAGTATCCCAACAAACGTAACACTTTAACATTCACCAATACAAACGTGATCTCGTATATTTGTAGCAATTACTACACACGTTTATTCTTATCCTATGCTGTGGATTCGTGAATAATTCTGCTGCCATTATGGCTACAGCAATAACCAGAACAACATTTAAATAATCCATATGTTATTTAACTTCACCCAACGAAGTCTTCAACATGTAACTCCAAATTCACGCAGTGTGGTGTTAATTGAATATCGTATCACAAACAACACACACGGATTACAGTTACGGAACTATATCTCTTCATTATGCTCAACTTATCTGATGGACACTTTGAAAGTGTTGTTGAAATTCGAACTCTGATATGGTATAATTAGATAATTTTAATGATATCCTCTGTACTTGCGTATTAAAAATTCTTACACGCGTAGGCTAGATACATTACTTGTGTTTGTGTGAACTATATTACTCTAGTAAAGTCACCTTTTTCCTGAAGGTGGCATTACAACAAGACACTTCTGCATGCATACGACGGAGTGGTGGCAAGTGAAGAGACGAGTCAAGATTTCAAGAGGTAACAGCAAATTGTCTCACACCAGTCCTTGTGTTTCTGCCTTTTCTTTAAAAGTGTCGTGGCTTGTTTTATTTTATTGTAGACCTCCACGTTATTCGCTGGCATTAGCCTATAGAAATGTTGCTGTGAACTTGACTGTTGCAACTCCCTCGTTCTCAATAGTGCACGTAAAGTGCAATATCGACACACCAACGCGCAATAAGTTGCGTTGCATGGATAGTTACTCCGCCTCCTTTCTCTCAGAGTAACGCCACTTTGCTAAAATCTGCATTGGCTCCTTGTCCTATTTGACATCCTTTTTTTAAACATCAAATATTTTCTACAATGAAACAACAATATCTACCTTTTGTATCCGTTCCGAGCAAGGGCTTTCTCTGATGTTGCACCAAATCCATGGAACTGAGTTCCTAATTACAGTAAAGTCAGAAGAAAATACTAACTATTCGCTGTCACGTGAAGATGCACCTATTCCACATCGCTTGTCCTCAGCTTGTCTGCGTCCTCAACCATTACTGTAAATTGTAAGCCGATTGAGACTGCCTAACACATTGTTTGACCCTCGGATGTAAGACACGTCGCTAGAAAGAATGTTGTTAAACAAATATATTTCTCAGTCGATGGAAACAT
This sequence comes from Paraescarpia echinospica, assembly GCA_020002185.1. Taxonomy (NCBI): domain Eukaryota; kingdom Metazoa; phylum Annelida; class Polychaeta; order Sabellida; family Siboglinidae; genus Paraescarpia; species Paraescarpia echinospica. The sequence continues at coordinate 92,733,921 of CM034531.1, read as the reverse complement.
CAGTGTATTTGCCGAATTGTTTTTATTTTTTTGCAACAACGCTATCGAAACTTCATTTGAATGAATCAATATACTACATTTTCCTAGGTGTGATATTGTCACCATCGCAAAAGACGAAGAGACGGCAGTGAAGCTGCAGGAAGGTCATGGTGGCTGGAATCCAAGTGTCGCTTCGGTAGGTTTTGATATTAGTCTTCACTCTTCACTATTCCATGGACTTCCACGTTCACTTTTAAAATCGGCCGATACTATCTATATTATAAAACGAAACTGTTCTCTGTATGTATGTAAGGTTGTGTTGTCTGTCTGTCTGTCTGTCTGTCTGTCTGTCAGTCTGTCTGTCTGTCGGTCTGTCTGCCTGTCTGTCTGTCTGTCTGTTTTTCTGTCTGTCTTCTGTATGTCTGTATGTCTGACTGTCTGTCTGTCTGTCTGCATGTCTGTCTGTCTGTCTGTCTGTCTGTCTGTCTGTCTGTCTGTCTGTCTGTCTGTCTGTCTGTCTGTCTGTCTGTCTGTTTTAAAATGGCACTTACCTCCGTCAGTTTTATATGTATGGGGTTTTAATGTTGTGTGCAATATATCGGGTGGTTCGTAGACTTAGAGTTTTCTTAGAAATTCGTCGGGGGCCCTAGAGATCTCGGGGTTCACATCCACATAACTACCTTTTCCCCCAGGTAACGTCGGGTAACCCGGCTGGTGTTTCAATAAAACAAATTATAAATACCGCATGGTTTCATTCTAACCATTGGCAACTATGACATCACCAATGCCTTCCCTTCCCAATTCGTCAAACGATTGTATTGCGCCGATGTGGCTGCACTCTGCAAGTGCTGTATACCATCTGATTTATTACAAGTTGTAGCTATCTGATATACGTATTGTTTACCAGACGTGATTTATTACAAGTTGTGGCTATCTGATATACGTATTGTTTACCAGTCGTGATTTATTACAAGTTGTAGCTATCTGATATACGTATTGTTTACCAGACGTGATTTATTACAAGTTGTAGCTATCTGATATACGTATTGTTTACCAGACGTGATTTATTACAAGTTGTAGCTACCTGATATACGTATTGTTTACCAGACGTGATTTATTACAAGTTGTAGCTATCTGATATACGTATTGTTTACCAGTCGTGATTTATTAATATACGTGGACCACAATTCGACGGACAATTGTATGCAAGTGCGACATATATGTGAGTTTTTAATGGTTTTATGACATTGCCTTGCTGAACTAGTGATCAGTCAGGCTTGACCACTACCAGAACCAGAGACACACCCAACCAGCCGCCAGATCGGCCTTCACGCTTCAGTGACAGTGTCAATTGGCTGTACCTGGTCAAGCATGACAGAACTCGTCCACGCCTTCTACACCTACACTATTTGTCAACTGGCTCAATGCAGACATTCTATCAATTCACGCTTGGATGCCAGTACGTGGACAGTGTTATGTAAACTTGGCATTGCTGAGAGACCTCCTACCAAGCGCGGGTGCCGACGCGGACGTAAACAACACCGAATACCCACCGTGATCGGTCATCGACCACCCATACACAATAACAACAACAACAATGAATCGAACATTTGTGGAACTGGTGCTGACGGTAGAAATCTGATATGTGTTCAAACAAATAAATGGGACCTTCCAACGATAATCAATACAAACATCTGCGGAGCGCTGTCTAGTAAACTGGATGAAATTAAAGTGATAAAGGACAACTACGGGGTAGACGTTATAGCTATAACAGAAACATGGTGCACCAGCAGCATACCAGACGGCCCGCTCTCGCTGTCCGGTTTCAATATCTACCGGAGAGACTTACAAGACGGCCGCCATCACGGAGGTATAGCCTGCTACGTTCGAGACTCAATTCCAAGTAAATATTGGCCCGAACTAAATCAACCTGAGCTAGAAACATTGTGGATAACTATACGCCCACCAAAGATGCCTCGCGACCACCCGCAAATGACAATTGGAACCATATATCACCCTCCCGGGTCAGATGATTGGGCAATGCTAAATCACATCGACCAGTCACTAGACTACATACGCCGACACCACCCATATACAGGTATCGTCATAATGGGCGACTTCAACAAGATGAAGGATTCTCACTTGAAACGAAATCACGACTTGAAACAGATTGTCGACCAACCAACAAGAGGAAACGCGATATTGGATAACGTCTACACCAACTTACCTAATTATTATCGCCGCCCTGTCATTACCGCGCCAATCGGCCTCTCAGATCATAAGGTGGTTGTTTGTATTCCGTCAACATCGTCAAATTATACCACACCAGTGATCTCAAGCACACCTTCGCGCAGTCACAAACCATGTGACCGGGCCCGTTTTGCCGAAGCGCTTCGAGCCATCTCATGGGAAACGCTATTCCGTCTACCAACCTGCGAAGAGCAACTTAATTTCTTCAACTCTAGTATAAGAACATTACTTGATTTGCATCTTCCAGAGCGCCAAATCAGACGATGCTCAAGCGACAGACCTTGGATAGATGATAATTTTCGCTATCTAATTCGCCGCCGCCAGAGTGCACTTCTTGGTGGAAACCAATTACTGTACAAGCTTTGTAGAAACAAAGTCAACCGCGAGAGAAAGTCATTGCAACGGAGATACTACGAATGGAAAATCCAGGCTCTTGAGAAAGATCACCCGAAACATTGGTGGAACAACGTTAAAGACATTGCTGGAGTCAAAGTAAACCGCGACAATCTGCAGGGACTCGCTAACGCACATTGCTCCGGAAATCTAGACGTTCTCGCCAACGACGTGTGCGATTTCTTCCAATCCGTAACGAACGATCTGACTCCGCTGTCACCGGACGATACATTCCTTCCGGTAGGAGCTGATACTACCGTCCCAGATACCTACATCATCAGCGTCGCAGAAGTAGCCAATTCTCTATCACGGATTAGAACAGACAAAGCTGTCGGCCCCGATGAAATACCTAACTGGATTCTACACGACTACGCCACCATACTTGCTCCCACGGTGTGCGCGATCTTCAACAGCAGCCTGCGGGAAGGGACTGTACCACCGCTTCGGAAATGCGCTGACATCACACCTATACCCAAAGTACGACAGCCGAAGCTCATCCATAAAGACCTGCGCCCAATATCACTCACGCCGGTATTGTCCAAGTTCCTGGAGCAATTCATTTGTGGCTGGATAACGGCCATCGCTGGAGACCAAGTTGACCCTCAACAATATGGTTCAGTAAAGGGAACATCCACAGTGCACGCACTAATCGAGCTAGTGCACAGGTGGAAATCAGCGCTCGATTCCACCGGAACCATGATCCGCGTACTACTCGTTGACTTCAGCAAAGCGTTTGATAGAGTAGACCACCACACTCTGCTAACTAAATGCGTTTCACTTGGACTCCCGAATTTCATAATCAAATGGCTAACATCCTTCTTATGCCAACGCAAACAGCGAGTGAAGATCGGCCGTACCAAGTCGAAGTACACTACTGTGAACGCAGGCGTGCCACAAGGAACAATCTTTGGCCCGATCGGTTTTGTGCATCATATAAATGACTTACAAACAGCTTGTGAACATGTCAAATATGTTCACCCTCAGGCCTTGATAGCTCGCTCCAAACAGCGGCAGACGAAGTAGCACAGTGGACTACCACCAACAAAATGGCATTGAACTATGACAAAACGAAGGAAATGTGCATATGCTTCTAGAAAAAAACACCAGACATCCAGCCGATAATTATCAACGACAGACAGATAGAACAAGTAAACTGCACTCGCCTTCTAGGTGTCACACTTTCACATGATCTTACGTGGCAACTTCACATCGACGAAATCACCGCTAAAGCGTCGCAAAGACTATATTTCATAATCCTGCTCGTTTGAGCAGGAGTCGAACCCCATCATCTCGTCAAGATATATACAACACTAATCCGATCGGTTCTTGAATATGCCTGCCATGTGTGGCATACGAGCTTAACGAAAAGGCAAACCAAGCAGCTGGAAAGTATCCAGAGACGAGCTATGCGGATAATATTCCATGACGTGTGTTACGATGAAGCCATCGCCACAGCGAGACTACCAACGCTGGCAGACCGGTGGGAGACGTTGTGCAGAACTTTATTCACAAACATACAACAACCTAACCACAAACTGCACCATCTACTGCCTCCCTCCCGGACACCTCCATACGCAATCCGAAACGCACGTGTGTACAGTGCTCCTCGGTGTAGGACCGAACGCTTTAAGAACTCTTATAACTTATGGACTGTATCACTGGCTGTAATTGGACATTTTATTTCCTACGAATTACCCGCAATTGACAGTGAATCTTGTTTTAGTTATTTATTCTATTTACTTATTTATACGCAAATTATACATTTCAATTAGTTATAATTTAACTTATTTAGGTTGTGTATTCCATTTACTATTTACTCTTTTTATTAATCTACTTTATTTAAATGTTTTATCAATTTTAATGTACCTATTGTACTTTTCAGCCTCAATGGCTGCCAAGGAAAAATAAACTTATTATTATTATAATTCGCCAGTCGCCAAACTATATATATATATGTATACATATATATATGTACATATATATATATATATATGTACATATATATATGTATACATATACATATATATATATATATACATATATATATACATATATATATATATATATATATATATAAATATATATATATGTATATATATATATATATATATAGTTTGGCGACTGGCGAATTGGGAATGCGTTACTCTCAACCAATATATATATATAATCACCAATGCCAATATCACACCTGGGTTCAATTCACTTTTATCAATTCCAATTCAATTCCAATTCATGTGTACTTACCAAGGGTCAATTCCAATTCATGTGTACTTACCAAGGGTCAATTCCAATTCGATTCAACCAAAAAGGATCAATTCTAACTGCTAGACAAGCAATTGCAGCTCATGTTTTTTGTCTGGTGACTAATCCTTTCGTGCATACACATATTGGTAGTTCTGCTGTTGGTTGTTTAATTTTGGTCTTTGGCCAAAAATACACATCCGAAAACGTTACAATTTACTATATATTTTGTCGTTTATACGTGTCAATTTATATAGAGAAACGTCGTAAATTTGTTTTCTGTTCCGATCAATTCATTTAATTCATCTTACTTTGCAATTCCAATTCAATCTGTTTTTGTTTTACTCATTCCAATTCAATTCAAACTCATGCATTTTGTGGATCAATTCAATCCAATTCAATTAAGAATTGAACCCAGGTCTGATATATAGTGTGAGTGCGTGGGTGCGAGTGTATCGAGGAAGCAGACACATTCGACATGTCATCGCAGCAACATTGTCAAAGAAGTTCTAGACGCTTATTGGGCAAGCATCGGGGGCGTGTCTCAATATATCAGCCGTCAGGAGCTGTGATAATTCACTAGAATCTCCAACTTTGAAAACAAATTATGATTAAACCACCAGCGTGATATTGTTGATTGTAATTACGATTGGTTAGATATCATAAACTCTTTTAGGTGTATAAGCCCGGCTATCGAAAATAGTGTATACTAAGTATGTTACCGAGTGAAAATAAAATTATCAATCAAAACCCACATAATTGACTTGTGTTTCCCATTAAATTACGGTTGAGAGTAACGCATTGTCACATCATCTGTTATGATGTACCGATAGTGTGATGTATTGTTACACCCGTATGTATTCCCATTTGGCAATGCGTAAACTCCACTTCCGCATATAACGAACATTCACAATTTAATGACATTGTAATGCAACTGAATGACGTACCTAAACTCAGGTTCTAGGAATGAATGGCATCGTACACAGGATCGACAATGATGGTGATGTGTTTGTGGAATGCGACACTGGTGTCAAGTAAGTAACCAATGCTGGCTGAAATACAACTTCAGTTTTGTTTGTATTGTTACAACACAACATTGATTAGTCATGTTTCGCACGTTTGCCAGTGTGTCACCATATTTCGTTGCAAGAAAACATGATGTGTATGAATATGGTAGCAGTGCGAATAATGACGACAAGATTAATCCATCCCCTTCATGCCAGATGCTATTGTTATCATTTGTGTGGAGTATGGAACGAAAATCAATCCGACTGAGACAGAATGTCATAATGATAACAATGAATGAAATGGGAATACATCAGATCAATTATCATTACAATCGGAGTGGGAATGGTACACTGACGATATCTAGATACTGAGGAACAATGACATGGCATACTTTGAACACAGCGCTGTGCAGAGCTTTACAAATGTAGCAGAGATGAAAGGGAAAGTGATGACTAACTGTTAAAAATAAAAGAATGGCCATTTGTTGGAGGTATACAAAGTTGGAATAGAAAGAAATTGAGACTTAGTGAACTGAGGAGTTGAATAGAAGGGAAATAAATCAAAGGTGCAAAGTAATGTGGAAGATCCGGGAACATGTTTAGATAACTAATTGAATAGAATAATCAGGAAAAAGATAAAAAGACAAATATGGTCCGCATATCCCCAGAAGATATGACAACATATTAACATGATTGTCGCACGCTTCAGGTGTTGGCTTAATCCAAAGCTGTTGTATGTCGTTAAGACATCCCAGGAGACAATCGAGGAAGGTGATTTTGTGTTGGTGATCGATTCCTACAAGGACATCAAGGCTATGCAGGACGACGATCACGGGGGATGGGCCGAGAAAATGCGAGAGGTAGGTTCATAGTTCACAGGTATGATAATTAATTGTGGAAATGACAGGTCATGTATTGGCATATTTAGTTTATAATTGTAAAACACCAGTTCTAATGTCATCAGTTTCAATTTCACTAACATATGTTTCAGTCATGGCAATACAAATAAATTACAAATAACAAAAAGAAAACATTGCAAGAGTTTAAATGTTGTGTTTGGTACAATATTGCACACACACACACACACACACACACACACACACACACACACACACACACACACACACACACACACACACACATATATATAATAAAACTCATCGTAAATTGTCAATAATAACATATTGCGAAACATCGAATTTACAAGCAAAATATATTTTGTAGACGTTGGGATCATCAGGCACTGTAGTAGGCTTTCCATCGAAGGGAAGTGCGTGGGTGCTCATATCTGGTCACCAGTGGATCTACAACGTGAAGGCCTTGCGACTTGTAGCTAAATCTGGTAAATATGCAATACTCGCAAACGACTTGTCATCACGTCATTGCAAATCGTGTTCTTCTGTTACAAAACCGAATAACTTTTAGTGGAATAGAATTAGTGGTCACACAATTGCAATCGTTTTGAGCATAGATCTTACACAGATCCATCTTAAATGCCAATAGTTGTAACATATTTGCAACTATGCATTGACAGATTGTTTCTATGGGTGCGTTCTGGCCTGTTGCAATCAGTTCTCTTTTCGTAAGGCCTATCAGAATAATATTTGTGTTTCTTGATACCTGGTCTTAAAATGTAGGGGAAGTAAGTATTTTGTGTGACAGAACTTCTTTATCTTATTACTTTCATGAGGAAAATATCTTAGGGTAGATAGGCATTTCAGCATTTAAGTTTTTGTTTTATAATTTTATTTGTGAAGATGTTTAATTTGATTAATTTTATTTCCAATATTTTGACACTCGGGGATGCTGTTGGGTGGCATATATTTATGCTTTTCCTTGTGTGTGTGTGTGTGTGTGTGTGTGTGTGTGTGCGTGTGTGCGTGCGTGCGTGCGTGCGTATGCACGTTTGCCAGTATTCATGTGCGTATATATGTTGGCATAATATAATTACCCGTATTATTGTAAAAACAATGGACACGATAAATTCAACTTCTTTCCCAGGAAATCAAACTTCAAACTCGGCATCATCTAATAAAACAGAAAGCTGTGACTCCGACGAAACATGCAATCAGGTATGGACTTTTTAATAATAATACTTCCAGTGTATGTATATAATTATGTTGGTACTGGCTATCACATGCTAACAAGTTTATGTCGATTCGTTCTGATTATTTTAATATAATAAAAACAAAATTTGTGACAACTCCTTCAGATAATCAAATGCTAGAAACGAAGCAAGTAAATACCTGGGCGTCACAATTACCAACAACCTGACATGGTCAAGACATACAGCGTCAATAGCAGGGAAAGCAAACAGAGTCCTTGGTTTCCTGCGCCGAAACATCAACGACTGCTCAACTTAGGTCAAAGCCATTTCCTACACCACCATGGTAAAGCCGATTATGGAATACACCCCTGCTGCTTGGGACATCAATCAACCAGAGGTAGTGCAGCGACGAGCAGACAGATTCTCTTGTGGCGACTACAAAGACAGAACACCAGGATGTGTCGAAAACATGCTGAAGGTGCTACACCGGGAAGGCCTTGAAGCGAGGAGGAAGAACATCCGCTTTAGTCTCCTTTACAAAATCAGCACCGGGCGCGTTGACATCATCATAGACCAATACCTCCAACGGAGTGACCTCAGGACCCGAGGAGACCAGCGTTTTCGTCAAGCGAGGGCAAACCACCCATCCCTTTACCACTCCTTCTTCCCTGCAACACTCAGAGAGTGGAATAGGCTCCCCACAAACCTATCATCCACCACTTGCCCAGAGGCTTTCAAAGCTGGCCTTTGTGGCCTCAACATCTGCCACCAGATAGTTTCTTGCTGAGACGTCCAAGTACATCGTACATAGTTTTAAAAACCTTCCAGTGCTCTCTATAACACCTTTTTTTTTTTATTTTACATTTCAACTATTTTAAGAGAACATACGCCGGAACCCCCCCCCCCCCCAACGCGCATAAGCTTCGTTGGACTTTTAACGCCCTGAAAAGGCCCAGTCCAGTATTTGGAAGAAGAAGAATCATGTTGTCAAGTTATTATATTTCAAAATGAAATGGTTTGTTGCCACTTGATTGTTTTTTAAGAACGTTTATAAATGTAAGTATGTTTTGTTTGCCCAAATAATTGTAGCACAATATATTATATGCGGTGTGCACAGTTTACGCTCGTAGCGGTTGGTGCCAATATGCGATACTGTTTTGCATGAGCTTGTTTTCTTTCACTATAGACATTATGTGTGGAAGACAAAGTCCGGGTTGATACTGACGAATCAAAGGCCGTTCTGCTGCAGGAAGGTCATGGCGGTTGGAACAGCAACATGAAAAAGGTGATCTTTGTTAGTGTTTGGGAGACTATGTAGGCGCGTTGTATGTATATTAGTGCAAACAGATATCCAGATATATCATATTTGTTATGTGTTATTGCCTTTGTATATGCTATGTTACAAAACTAAATTGCTTACATGCTTTCCATATGTTTCACGTAATAAAACCAAAGTTTGAATTGAAAAGTAGCAAAAAACAGTATGTATCAACATTGTTTGAATGCCAAAAGTTAGCTAGTTTGTTTAACACACCGACATCAATTATTACAATGTGATGTGGCATAATTAAATTTATTATTATTTTGTGCACTTTCGCGTGGCAGACGTGATTTGGTTCACGTCTGTTTCGCTTGCTTGTTAACGAATATATAAATAAATAATTAAATATATAAATAAATAGATAAATATATGATTACAATGTCCATATGATAAAAAAAACATTAAAAATACTTGTTAAAAAGTCAATAGAAATTGCACTAGAATGTAATAAATATATAAATAAATAAATTAATTAAAAGGTCAATTCCACAGATACTTATGATGCTTTCTTATTTTGAAATATTCCGCCCCCAACTCTCGCCACTGTTCACGGTCGAATGCGCAGAGCAACGTACCGTACGACCTATGCGTCGCATGTCTGCGCTCAACGCTGTCGGCAAAGTCGTCAGCGCGGTCGACCCTTGTATGTCGTGACACATGTGTCCATGGCGAAATGGTTGTCGATCGCTCGCTGAGAAGGTGCATACGGAGAACGTGTCCGAATATACTCCATCTTGCACTAATGACGGCTTCGCTGATGGTACGGCATCGGCAACGGTGGTACAGTACCTCGTTAAAAAGGCGATGTGACCAATGGCTGCCAATGATCTGGTGTAGACGACGACGGTGGTACGCATCCAGACGATCTAGTTCTGATTTCGTAAGTCCCCATGTACCTATGTTGTACGTCAACATGGTTACATGTTGTACCAAATACTTGGTACATAACATAATAGTATCAATGTGTACGTTTCTGTCGGACTCGTGGAAATTAATATTACAAGACGTTTGTACTATTTACAGTAACAATGCTATGAAATGAAAGACATAACATTCATGAAAATAATATTATCCGATCAGTACCTGGGCAAAACTGGCATCGTCAAGGAAGTTGATAAACGCCTCAACATAATCAGTGTGCTGTTCTCCAATGGCCAACGGTGAGTACCTAACAATAATCGAGCTAGCTCTATGTATGTGTGTATTTGTATATGTGTATGCATGTATGTATGTATATATGTGTGTATGTCAGTGTGTCCGTACGTGCGTGCGTGTGCTAATGTAACCCTTCTACACTTTTTGCATCTCGGGCGCCAAACTTTCCGTGATTTATCTATGACTACTGAAAAGAAAAGTAACGCTTTGGTTGTTTAGAAATTATCCTTGATTTTAAGTTTTTTTGTTACTGACTACTGACGTGCATATTTGCACCCTTACATAAGGCATATGTCATTGCTGCACCATTACATAAGGCATATGTCATTGGTGCAACCTTACGTAAAGCATATGTCATTGCTGCACCCTTACATAAGGCATATGTCATTGCTGCACCCACTACATAAGGCATATGTCATTGCTGCACCCATACATAAGGCATATGTCATTGCTGCACCCTTACGTAAGGCAGATGCTATTGCTGCACCCTTACATAAGGTATATTAAAAATAGCAATGTGTTGTCTCGTCCCATTTCATCAACTCATTAACTGTCTGTTCATTATTAAAACCACTGCGTTGTACTTTGTTCTATTCACCTTGTCATGACGATTTAACTTCCAGGTGGTCGTACAATGAGGCCCTTCTGCAACGATGCAATGACGACTTGGAAGAAAAGGTAGACATGAATCAACCATTCAAGAGGTAGAACAACCAGGGCATGTTTTATAAACGTGTGTGTGTGCGTGTGTGCGTGTGTGCGTGTGTGCGTGTGTGCGTGTGTGCGTGTGCGCGCGTGTGTGGTGTGTGTGTGTGTGTGTGGTGTGTGTAATATGTGTACGTGTGTGTGTGTGTGTGTGTGTGTGTGTGTGTGTGTGTG
>CM034531.1:92614435-92721649 GCA_020002185.1 Paraescarpia echinospica | reverse complement strand
GAGAGAGAGAGAGAGAGAGAGAGAGAGAGAGAGAGAGAGAGAGAGAGAGAGAGAGAGAGAGAGAGAGAGAGAGAGAGAGAGAGAGAGAGAGAGATAAGATGACCTCTTCAAGTCATGTTTAGTTGAATCATCGAGACTCTTCCTTTACGAGGAACAAGGGAGTAAGATGAACCCTATATCCCCACAGGGCTCCATGGTAAAAAATTAATCTGTGAGATGAACGAGACCGTTTTAGTTACATGCTTGATAGCAAATCCCTGTACGTTGCGCTTCAAATGGATGAATGAAGATATGTTGTCTCTTGTGCACAATTATACGTAGAAGTTGGCTTTGTGAAAGGGTATTTTCCCTTCTTTCAACTGCTTACCGTGGGGTTTCATGGACCCCAGAATATTATTAGTGAACGTGAACAGGCTGAAGCCGATGTCCGTGTTCTCTTCTTTTGCCGTTTGACATGGGTGTAGCATTTTACAAGAGAATGAATCATCGTGTTTTTGGAAGAGGGAGAACCGCCACAGACCAAGAACGTTATGTGATTATGTCGGACCAAGAAGCCATCTGGCACATCTATTGGTTAGATCAATCATATGAAGGCTCAGTAGAAGAGAATATGGTAGATATTCTCACAGCTGAAGACAAAGTTGCCAGCTTCCGCAAGTTCCACTTTTACCGACATATTATATTTCAGATTCATTTTGTCTCCATGTTCTCCAAGTTGCCAACTTTAGTTGAGGTGATAGCAGAGCAATGTCTTTCGCTGGTGATGTCCTGCAGCACATGTTCGCTATGACAGAGTCTATCAGTGGCCTGGCCTGAAACAGTATGACCAGAATGCATGCATGGAGTCGATAAAGAAGAAGATGATGATGGTATGTCAACAAACGTCAAGTTCTTTGGCCTGCAAGAAGATAGCACGCTAAAAGGAATCTTTCAGGATTCTGACATGACTTAGGCGACAAGCTGGTGGTGGTGAATACTGATGAACTCTCAAAGTCCTAATTTCATTAGTCACAATGTGTCGCGGTGGAGGGCAGACATTTCTACAATGATCAATATTAAAAGTAAGACCAAGAATACATTGGATCTTGCTGATGACTTGCGACGTGTTCTAGCCGTGACAAAACCTCACATCTCACAGCTTATCAAGAGGAAGCGATTTCAAGCTGCACACTAACACTTTTATCTAAAGATTGGGCTAGTAAAGCCAATGTACAATACTTTATTGTTTTGGACAAAGTGAATGTTTAAATTTAATAACAAATATATAATTTATTATGTGACTAAAATTAAGGTTCTTCAAACGATTCATTTTCTTGAGTTCAGTCGAAAAATATATAAGGGTGTAACTACGGTTTGGTTGGCCAACTCAAGGGCTAACAGTGCCAAAAAGGTAAAATATTGCTGACATAAACATTACGTCTTAGAATTTAGTGTGCCATAAATCCAACAAGAATGATACCGTTTGGTAAGTGTATTAACACTGACTTTAACTTAATAGCCAGCTCATACGTAGCTCACTGTTCTGTGAACAAAAAGCAATATCTCGTTCTGCACTACACTTGCAAACATCTCTGTACAGACTATCACCACCAACCAGCCCACCTACGACAGTTTTGCCCTACACGCAACGGCGACTTCATGCATGACGAGATGGTAATCAGCAGAGAAGTGGCTGAACCTTCGCATTGGCCGACTGGTTTAAGCACGATCGTCAACCATGATAACATTATGTCACGGTGAAATGTTTCACACTATAAAGGTGAAATATATGGCGCAGTACCCTGAATACGATCGCCCAAAGCATGTTAAGAGTCTTCTGTCCCATATGTTGACCTACACTTTTATTTCTCATACAGCACAGTCGCTGTAAACAACTTGTTTTGTTGAAAGTGTTTATATTTTTGTGGTTATTAAGTAGTTGTACTATGTGTGTGTGTACGTGTGTGTGTGTGTGTGTGTGTGTGTGTGTGTGGGAAAACGAAACTGCCGAAGTTTCGAAAACAATACTAGCCTATTAATAGTTGGATGACTAAGCAACGTCACGGTACCGGACGTTCTGTGCAAACTTGTCCGTTTACCGTAACGGCGTAATAACGCGTCCACTTTTAAGCATTAGCTGTTAGCGATATTTATGTTGATTGCTATCGTACTTAAAACTGATAATTATGAGCTTGTATCGACTCCTTCGGCTGTGAATGAATACCGTGAATGCTAACAAAACAAATGTCATGTCACATAGCATACGAGACACATAGGACAATAAGTGTCATCAGGAATGATCGTCTTTGTACAAAATTGTAATTTAGTCCTATATGTTTGACATTTCAAACAACATAAACAATCACTAATATATTTCGATCCAGATTTTTTATATTTTTTTTAGAATATCATAAGTAGCAGATGTGTGTGTGTGTGTGTGTGCGTGCGTGCGTGCGTGCGTGCGTGTGTGTGTGTGGTTCAGATCCGGCTGAAGGCGCAGCACTATGGAGGAAATCTCGTTGAGCATTTATAATGACGTCAGTAGTGAGTAAGGCCATTTGGAGGGGTATCCTGTGGTGTTTTTTGGTCATTTTTGAGCGATACTAGGGAGGTTTCGATGGCCGCCGCCCCCCGAGTGAAGTGAGCAATCACGTGACCGTATGTGTAACGAGAGGCGCCATCTGGCGGTTGCGTCAGAGGTGAAATAGTAGGTGACGCCCCTGTCGGTGGGAGAGGAGCGGGCTAGCGTGTGATTAGTGTGTATGAATGCGCGTGTATGGGAGGGGAGCGTAGAGAGGGCTAGCGTGTGATTAGTGTGTATGAATGCGCGTGTATGAAAGAACTAACGAAACACAAGAGTATACGAGAGCACGTCGTATACTGAATGATGTATTGACGAAGTGACAGGTATGCATATAAGTCGTCCTATGTTGTATCGTGTATAACGAGCATAAAAGGTGTAGGAAGGTAGGTCATTAGAGATAATGAAGTATACTGAAAGATGTGTTGATAATGTTTATAAATCGTGCTATGTATTATCGTGTATAACGAGGAATAAACGTGGAACATATATGAAAACTTTGAAAATATCTTCTCTGAAACATATTATTGTGCGAAGTACAGCCGGTGGGAATAGACCACCGATGTAACCAGACACCGCATATGTAGGCGACACGATAAAAGGGCATGCTAGGTCAACAGACGGGAGAGATAAGAATGGACTATGACACAATACGTAGACGTCTGCCGGCGCGGTTGGAGCAACGTAACCAGACACCGGGTACCTAGCCGAAACGACAAGAGGGCAGGCTAGGTCAACATACGCATAGATAAGAAAGGACTGTGACACAACATGTGTATACATTGCAGAGAATGAGAATCGTGGTAAGTAGGTTATACATAGTATACTGAAAGATGTGTTGATAATATTTATAAATCGTACTATGTGTTATGGTGTATAACGAGGAATAAACGAACGAGTATATATGAAACTTTAAAATATGTATGTATGTATGTATGTATGAAAGAAGAATTATGTCTAAGGTAATAACCAACAAAACAACAGATGTCCAAAGTTTAATAATATTTATTCAATAAGATCCACGAAACCATCATCATCATCATCACTAGCGTCCGACACCCAATTTTCAACACCCCCCGTGTCCACAGGAGGAACATCATCGGGATCATATCACGGACAAGGTGGTTCGATACGCTCTCGTGTAGTCAGCAGTTCCCGCATGACATTGCAGAAGAATATTTCGTGTTCAACGCGTAACTCTTCCTCTCTGGAACATATATGAAAAGTTTGAAAATGATATTACATATCGTGCGAGGTACAGTCGGATGGAATAGGCCAGCGATGTAACCAGACACCGCGTAGGTAGCCGACACGATAAAAGGGCATGCTAGGTCAACAGACGGGAGAAATAAGAATGGACTATGGGAAAAACATATGGCCGTGTGGAATAGATATGATTAAAGGCTAATTGACGTAGACTGAGTCTGCTGATATATATCACTCTGGGCGGGGGCACCCATGGGAAAATTATAAGATGGCGCCCATCTCCACGTGACCTACCCCCTGGAGGAAAGAAGTGTAAGCAGTAAGGAGGTAAAGAAAAACACAAGAAGAGACAAGACAAGCTGAAGCACAGTACACACTAGATGAGAAGGAGGTAAAGAAAAACACCAGAAGAGACAAGACAAGCTCAAGCACAGTACACACTAGCTGAGAAGGAGGTAAAGAAAGCCACCAAAAGAGATTAGAAAAGCTCAGGCACAGAAGGGAGATAGAGGAGGATAGGAAGGCAGAGAAGGCGAGGAAAGAGAGGAGAGGGATACAGAGGAGGATAGGAAGGCAGAGAAGGCGAGGAAAGAGAGGAGAGGGAGATAGAGGAGGATAGGAAGGCAGAGAAGGCGAGGAGAGAGAGCAGAGGGAGACAGAGGAGGATAGGAAGGCAGAGAAGGCGAGGAAATACTTGGGAGGTCAAGCGTATGTCAAGCGATAAAATACACATTTTGCAGCACTTACTTGTTGGAAACATATAATATTCATCTTGTCCTCGGGACATGCCTTGTCGTGAGCGCTCGCCATCTTCAGCAGTCGGAGTGAAGTTGCGTTGTTCGAAGTCGGTAGAAAGTAATATGCTCCACTAGAGTTTTGTTAGGTTTATATACGCAAACCCGATAGAGGCGTTATGTCTTTTCAATCACGAGACAGTACAAACAATGGAGTCACGAGTTGAACTCCGCTCTCTGCCCGTGCTCGTTAGCGGGTGCAGTATGAGATAAGCCGCGTGACTCGACACTCACGAGAAGCCACTACGCTACGTCCATCCATACACGTGTTCCAACTTCCAACAGTTTACTTACCACAATTCTCATTCTTCAAACTGTCATATACATCTTGTGTCACAGGTGCTCGTTAGCGGGTGCATTCCGTACATTGTCTAGCCTGTTACATGTTTGCCTTCCATACATGGTCTAGCTTGTTACATGTTTGCCTTCCATACTTGGTCTAGCTTGTTACATGTTGGCCTTCCGTACATGGTCTAGCTTGTTACATGTTTGCCTTCCATACATGGTCTAGCCTGTTACATGTCTGCCTTCCATACATGGTCTAACTTGTGTCATGTTTGCCTTCCATACATGGTCTAGCTTGTTACATGTTTGCCTTCCATACATGGTCTAACTTGTGACATGTTTGCCTTCCATATATGGTCTAGCTTGTTACATGTTTGCCTTTCATACATGGTCTAGCCTGTTACATGTCTGCCTTCCGTACATGGACTAGCTTGTTACATGTTGGCCTTCCGTACATGGTCTAGCTTGTTACATGTTTGCCTTCCGTACATGGATTAGCTTGTTACATGTTTGCCTTCCATACATGGTCTAGCTTGTTACATGTTGGCCTTCCGTACATGGTCTAGCTTGTTACATGTTTGCCTTCCATACATGGTCTAGCTTGTTACATGTTGGCCTTCCATACATGGTCTAGCTTGTTACATGTTTGCCTTCCGTACATGGTCTAGCTTGTTACATGTTTGCCTTCCGTACATGGATTAGCTTGTTACATGTCTGCCTTCCATACATGGACTAGCTTGTTACAGGTCTGCCTTTCATACATGGTCTAGCTTGTTACATGTTTGCCTTCCGTACATGGACTAGCTTGTTACATGTTTGCCTTCCATACATGGTCTAGCTTGGCGGAGAGTGAAGGAGCTAGTGTCTGCTGCTGAGGGGGAATTAGCCTATCACGGGACCGACCTCCTAGTGGAAGTAGTACCACCTGGCGGGTAATGAAGGAGTAATGAGGGAATATTAAAGGCTAATTGACGTAGACTGAGTCTGCTGATATATATCACTCTAAGTCTAAATTCTAAGATGGTGCCCGCCTCCACGTGACCTACCCCCTGGAGGAAAGAAGTGTAAGTAGTAAGGATATTTTATTTGCTATTTTGTTTGTATGACTGCCAGTTTAAATGGTTATTTATTATGATGCCTAAAATTTTTTAATTGATGGCACATTCATTCTGTCATGCATTGTCCGACATGTCCTGTCTCCCTTGTAACACTTTGTCGTGATTGCCCAAAGACACACAACTCCCATGTAAAACTTTGTGTCACTATTGCCCAAAGACCCCCACTCCAATATAACACTTTGTGTCACTATAGCTGAAAGACCCCCACTCCCATGTAACCTTTGTGACTATTGCCCAAAGTCCCCCACTCGAATGTAACACTTTGTGTCACTATTGCCCAAAGACACCCACTCCCATGTAACCTTTGTCACTATTGCCCAAAGACCCCCACTCCCATGTAACACTTTGTCACTATTGCCCAAAGACCCCACCCCCATGTAACACTGTCACTATTGCCCAAAGACCCACACTCCCATGTAACACGTTGTCACTATTGTTCAAAGACCCCCACTCCCCTTTGTCACTATTGCCCAAAGACCACCACTCCCATGTAACACTGTCACTATTGCCCAAAGACCCACACTCCCATATAATACTTTGTTACAAGACCCCCACTCCCATGTACCACTATGTCACTATTGCCCAAAGACCCCAACTCCCAAGTAACACCTTGTCACTATTGCCAAAAGACCCCACTCCCATGTAAAACGTTATCACTATTGCCCAAAGACCCCCACTCCCATGTAACACTTTGTCACTATTGCCCAAAGACCCCCACTCCCATGTAACACTTTGTCACAAAACCCCCACTCCCATGTACCACTATGTCACTATTGCTCAAAGACCCCCAATTCCATGTAACACTTTGTCACAATGTAAACAAGTCAGACGACTGGGTTTTTGGGCACGACAGAGTTTATTGAATTGTCAATGTTTAAGCTTCCAGAGGGATACTCAACGTTCAGGCCGTAGGTATAAACGAACTACTGGGCCCAGAGACTCTACACGTATGGGTGTGTCTCTGTCACTGGCCCAGGGCAAACTGCGCCTGATAAAATAGCTGACTGGTTTAGCTCGACTAGCAGGGTGTGGCCTCTAACCCCTAGTGGCCTCTGGTGAATTAACATATATATAGTACTAGAATATCCACCAGGGTTACATGTCCCCCAAGTTTAAAATTTAGCCGGCCGCGGCTAACATAATAAATTGAAATCATTAACTAAGGACGGACCTAGGTTCTCGGTGTGGATTACTATGGTACCCCGCATTGCTTCGCGTTGACCGACGTAACTGTGTGTTCGGAGTAATTGATTCTTCTACGTCCGAGTTCAAGTCTAAATGGCCATTGTTCGGTTGACAAGAGATTGTCACCTCGTATGGTGGGTGGTCAGTTTCCTCACTGTCTTGACCTAGTCTGCTCAGTCTTGACCCTTTCGCAGTCTCTGGGACACAAACCCGCAAGTCTTTGCGGTTAATTATGCGTTTCTTGTGCCCCCTCGCCGGTACGACTACGTATGTGTCGTCCTTTTGTTCTGTCACTACGTACACTCCCGGGTCCCATGCATCCGCAATCTTGTTACGCCCTCTCACCCTATTGCGTAAATGTACACGTTCCCCAACTCGCAGTGCATTCTCCCCGACATGCTTGTCATAACTTGCTTTTCGGTTAGCAATGTCTAACTTCAGCTGTTCCGCAGCTTTAGCATAGGCACTTGTTAGTCTAGCCTGATGATAGTCAACCCAGTCCAGGTTGGCTCCATGAACAGTTTGTAATTGGAGGGTGTCGTCACTGTGCAATTTGATATCGATCGGTAAGCGCGGAACACGACCGAACATGAGATAGAATGGACTAAACCCCGTTGCAGCATGAGGGGTCACATTATATGCATACGTAAGTTCTGGCAAATATTCAGGCCATTTGGTCTTCTGAGCGGGTGTCAGTGTGCGTAACAATCCATGCATTGTTCTGTTGTATCGCTCACATTGTCCATTTCCCATGGGATGGTACGGTGTCGTACGAGATTTCTCGATACCGTATATCTTATACAACTCTTTGACAATTTTTGCGTCAAAACATCTCCCTTGATCAGAGTGTATACGACACGGAACTCCATAACGCAGAAACCATTCCCGTACCAGGGTTTTAGCTACCGTTAGGGCTGTTTGGTTTCTCGTCGACACGGCTATTGTGTATTTACTGTACACGTCGGTCATGACCAGGACATTCTCGATGCCGTTACTAGCTGGTTCGAGAATTGTGAAGTCTATTGCGATGACTTCTAATGGGCCCCTTGTCACAATACTATGCATTGGAGTCCGTACCTTCAAATGTGGCATCTTTGCAAGATTACAACGATCACACTTCGAAATCCAATTCAGGATGTCGGAACGCATATTCGGCCAGTAGAATCTTGCTCGTACTAGCTTCTCAACTCTATCAATGCCTTGATGTCCCATCCGATCATGTAATTCTTGTAATACCTCCTCCCTCATTGTACGCGGTAACAACAACTGGCTTACCTTTTCTCCACTCATTGGGTCTATTAGGGTTCTGCACAATTTTCCTGAACAGACCTGAATGCGGTCCCATTGTTGTAGCAGTTTCGCTACTGCTGGTTGTTCTTTCCGTCTTTCTCCGAGTGTCGATTCTCGCCCTCTGTCTATGTAATGCCAGACTCGACCCAAAACCGGATCATAACGTTGTGCCTCCTGGATCGCGTCCGAACTAAGACTTGGTAGGATCGGCGACTCTACATACTTGGATGTATATCGCACCTGTGCTGTGGTGGTACAGACTGCTGCCTTGAGTAATTTATGTCGCAAATCGCACGGCAACACCGTTACTTGGAGAATGTCAGCTATTTCGTCTTCTTCGATGACTGTGAACTCTTTTGTTTCAGTCTGAAGTGGTTTCCGGCTCAGACCGTCCGCCGATGCATTAAGTCTTCCGGAACGATAGCGAATGCTGAAATTGAACCTGGCTAGCTCTGCCTGCCAGTGGTGTTCCGCCGCCGTTAGCTTTGCCGAAGTCTGAATATACGACAATGGGTTATTGTCGGTATATACTACAAACGGAACGCTCAACAAGTAGTCGCGGAATTTCTCAGTCACCGCCCATTTCACTGCTAACAACTCTAATTTCATAGAGCTATAAGCCGTTCGGTTCTTCTCAGGACCCCTGAGACTACGGCTAGCATAGGCTATAACTCGGGTTTTCCCTTCCTGTTCCTGGAGTAGTAACGCTCCTAGTCCTTGGTGACTGGCGTCTGTCTCCAGAATGAATGGTTTCGTGAAATCAGCGAATCCCAAGACTGGAGCTGTAGTAAGAGCATGTTTCAGTGAATCAAATGCTTCTTGGTGTTCCTGCCTCCACACAAACGGTACCGGTTTGGCTGAATTCCACTTTCTACCTGGTTTTCTCTTCTTTCCTTTGTTGCGATCTTGATCCACCAATTCATATAGAGGTGATGCCAACTGTGAAAAGTGATGAATTTAACGTCGGTGATATCCCGCTGTTCCCAAGAAAACCTTGAGTTCTCTCGCATTTTCAGGTACTGGCCATTCCCTTACTGCGTTCACCTTCTCTGGATCCCCAGAAATCCCTTCATTAGAGATTATCTGTCCCAAATAAGAAACCGATTCCTGAAATAGGTAACATTTAGTGGGCTCAATCTTTAGACCGTGAGATGCCAGTCGTTGGAACACAAAATTCAGTCGTTCAAAGTGTTCTTCAATGGTAGAGGAGTAGATGATTATATCATCCAAGAAAATAAGTACTTTTTCATTCATCTCTTCCCTGAACACAATGTGCATTAATCTCTGGAAGGTTGCTGGTGAATTGCAAAGCCCGTATGGCATTTTCTTGTACTCGTACAACCCCATGGGGGTGGTGAACGCTGTCTTGTGTTGATCAACCTCGTCTATCTCCACCTGATTATAAGCCGATTTCAAATCGACAGTCGAGAAATACTTTGCTCCCGATAGGTGGTCGAAGATCTCATCCACTCGGGGAAGTGGAAACGCATCTTTTCTTGTCTTGGTATTAAGCCTGCGATAATCCACGCACATCCTAATCTTACCGTTCTTCTTTCGACAAATAACAATCGGACTCGCAAATTCCGACTGACTGGGCTTAATTATCCCTTTGTGGACTAGATCTTTAATGTGCGCTTTAACTTCCTCAAACTGAGTTGGTGGAATGCGACGATAGGCCGTCTTAACAGGGCTGTCGTCTGAGGTGTATATTCGGTGTTTAACCGTGTCCGTCAATCCCACGTCATTCTCGTCCTGGGCAAATACTTGCTGATTGTTATGCAATAATTCCACTAGTCGATCTTTGTCTATTGGCGGTATCTCACCTATGTGTACCTCTTCCATCCAGTTGTACCCAGGGTCAAGGGGTGACGCATCAGATATATATTTACATTGCTCGCTTCTTACCTGTCGTGTAGTAGCAGTTACCTGTCGTGGTTCCAGGGACACTCGCAAGCCGTCATCCAATTCGTCGAAATCAACGAAGTGTTCCTGATTCCGATCGACTACATCTACCGTATAGATCCTCCCAACAGGTGAATGGGAACGTAGCCACACATCGTCGGAGGTCGGGTTGAGGATAGTTACTTCGAAATGTCCATTGATGGAACCTACTAAACAAGTTTGGAGTAGTAAACCTCCCTTCAGGGGAACATCGAATGGCTCTACCATTCCGTTACCGGTGCAATGTGGACCTGATACTGTTACGTTACACGACGACCATGCTGGTATCTTAACACTAGTATCACCTGCAATTTTCACTACTCTTCCATCGATATCCTGTTTCGGGTTAGTATCATGGGTCTCAATAGTATGAAGTAGTTCCCTTATCTCTGGCATGTCACCCAAAACATTCATACCCAGTATTCCAGACGTTGGTCGGGAGGGGACAAATCCTGGTGGATATTTTTGTACCAAAATACCTTTGTTCTTAACGACCGTGCCCAACACATTTATATCGGCTGTGAAGTACCCTATATAAGGGAACTCTAGAGCATTGGCTGCTTCCAGCCGTAACCACGCTGATGCGTCCTTTAACCCATTGACTGACGTCATTAAATGTTCATTGAACCACCACTCCTGTAAAATCGTTACTTCAGAGCCCATGTCTAAAACCATATTGGTGTCTTCACCTGATATACAACACGAAATTACTGGTGTCTTACCAATGATGGCGTCAACTAACATAGAGTCTATGTTACTACACCCGCCTGCGTGACGCTCGACAGTAGGGCTACTTAGTTTTCCTGATGATTACGGGGTGTTGACCTACCCGGCGTTACCGGGCCCTCCCGCTGTGCGCTTGCCCCTGCGCTAGAATTTGGTTGCCCCCCGTATGCCCGATTTTCTGTTTGATCTGTAGTACGGCGCATGTCCCCAGCACGTTTCCAACAATTAGTGTAAGAGTGCCCGCTTCGGCCACAATACTCACAAGAGACCGAGCCACTGTTACGGGGCTTCGGTCTGCTAGTTCTATCGCCCCTCTCCACACCCACCGACGACTGTTGTGCTCGCAACAAAGACACAATTTGCGTCTGAGTTGTCGCGAGTAGTTCTAGCTGGGTGGCAATTCGTTCCAGAATACTCGGGTCGACGGGGGTGTGGTGAGGTTCATGAATTCCCCGAATACATGCATTTTTACACATACTGCTCAATCCGTCCTCCTCGAGACGGATCGCCTCCGACCTCAGAGCACTAAATGAAACCGTATGCTGGGTGCGGACCAATTTTTTCATTTCCCGTTTGATTTGTGGATCAACCAGATTCTCGCAGAATACCTCTATCAAAGTTTCATTCTTACTCTGTGATTTGTCTGATAAGCCTTCGGAGATTTCTAGAAGTGCCCGGGAAAAGTCCCTAACGCTTTCTCTATTTCCTTGACCTCTATCATACAACTCTTTCTTTAACTGCGCATTACTGCGGGTTTCCCCAAAAGTGGACACAAGTAAAGCAAATAGTTTATCGACTGAGTCTTTCTCCTCCTCTGGCGCATACCTGACTTCTTCCCGGGCAGGTCCATCCAGGTGTGCGATCAGGAAATGTAAACGCTCGACCGATGAGATGGAAGACAAACAGTTGCGGGCATCTTCCATCCAGTCGTGTAGATCACACGAACGACCCTCGAACGTCTTTAATTTTTGGGTCGTAGGGGCGGTAACCGTGACGTTGATGGATTGTTGGTTTCGCTTGAGCGTTTCCACCATTTCCTCTAGTCGCGCTAACTTCTCGACTGCCGACGCCATGCTTTCTCGACTCCCCTGGGAGCTTACTCTGTCGAACCCCACTTCTGGTACCACTTGTAAACAAGTCAGACGACTGGGTTTTTGGGCACGACAGAGTTTATTGAATTGTCAATGTTTAAGCTCCCAGAGGGATACTCAACGTTCAGGCCGTAGGTATAAACGAACTACTGGGCCCAGAGACTCTACAAGTATGGGTGTGTCTCTGTCACTGGCCCAGGGCAAACTGCGCTTGATAAAATAGCTGACCGGTTTAGCTCGACTAGCAGGGTGTGGCCTCTAACCCCTAGTGGCCTCTGGTGAATTAACATATATATAGTACTAGAATATCCACCAGGGTTACAACAAGACCCCCACTCCCATGTAACACTTTGTCACAAGAATCCCCCCCACTCCCATGTAACACTTACATATCCTGGCAGTCCCACACAGCTCCCTGATAGTCCCACACAGCTCCATAACAGTCTCACACAGCTTCCTGACAGTCCCACACAGTTCCTGACAGTCCCACACAGCTCCCGGACAGTACCACACAGTTCGTTCCCTGTCAGTCCCACACAGCTCCCTGACAGTCTCACACAGCTCCCTGACAGTCCCATACAGCTCATGACAGTCACACAGCTCCCTGACAATCACACACAGCTCCTGACAGTCCAAAACAGCTCCCTGACAGTACCACACAGCTACCTGACAGTCCCACACAGCTCCTGGGAGTCCCACACAGCTCCCTGACAGTCCCACACAATTGCATAACAGTCTCACACAGCTTCCTGACAGTCCCACACAGTTACTGACAATCCCACACAGCTCCCTGACAATACCACACAGCTCAATTACAGTCCCACACAGCTCCCTGACAGTCCCACACAGCTCCTGACAGTCACACACAGCTCCTGACAGTCCCACACAGTTCCCTGACTGTCTCATACAATTCTTGATAGTCCCACACAGCTCTCTGACAGTCCCACACAGCTCCCTGACAGTCCCACACAGCTCCCTGACAGTCCCACACAACTCCCTGACATTCCCATACAGCTCATGACAGTCAGGCACAGCTCCTGACAGTCACACACAGCTCCCTGACAGTCCCACACAGCTTCCGACAGTCACACGCAGTTCCCTGACAGTCCCACACAGTTACCCGACAGTCACACAAAACTCCTAACAGTCCCACACAACTCCATAACAGTATTACACAGCTTCCTGACAGTCCCACACAGCTCCCTGAAAGTACTACACAATTCCCTGACAGTCCCACACAGCTCCCTGACAGTCACACACAACTCCCCGGCAGTACCACACAATTCCCTGACAGTCCCACACAGCTCCCTGACAGTCCCACACAGCTCCTGACCGTCACACACAGCTCCTGACAGTCCCACACAGTTCCCTTACAGTCCCACACAACTCTTGACAGTCAAACACCGCTCCCCGACAGTACCACACAGCTCCTGACCGTCACACACAGCTTCCTGACAGTCCCACACAGTTACTGACAATCCCACACAGCTCCCTGACAATACCACACAGCTCAATTACAGTCCCACACAGCTCCCTGACAGTCCCACACAGCTACTGACAGTCACACACAGCTCTTGACAGTCCCACACAGTTCCCTGACTGTCTCATACAATTCTTGACAGTCCCACACAGCTCTCTGACAGTCCCACACAGCTCCCTGACAGTCCCACACAGCTCCCTGACAGTCCCACACAACTCCCTGACATTCCCATACAGCTCATGACAGTCAGGCACAGCTCCTGACAGTCACACACAGCTCCCTGACAGTCCCACACAGCTTCCGACAGTCACACGCAGTTCCCTGACAGTCCCACACAGTTACCCGACAGTCACACAAAACTCCTGACAGTCCCACACAACTCCATAACAGTATTACACAGCTTCCTGACAGTCCCACACAGCTCCCTGAAAGTACTACACAATCCCCTGACAGTCCCACACAGCTCCCTGACAGTCACACACAACTCCCCGGCAGTACCACACAATTCCCTGACAGTCCCACACAGCTCCCTGACAGTCCCACACAGCTCCTGACCGTCACACACAGCTCCTGACAGTCCCACACAGTTCCCTTACAGTCCCACACAACTCTTCACAGTCAAACACCGCTCCCCGACAGTACCACACTGTTCGCTCCCTGTCAGTCCCTCTCAGCTCCCTGACAGTCTCACACAGCTCCCTGACAGTCCCACACAGCTCCTGACAGTCCCACACAGTTCCCTGACTGTCTCATACAATTCTTGACAGTCCCACACAGCTCTCTGACAGTCCCACACAGCTCCCTGACAGTCCCACACAGCTCCCTGACAGTCCCACACAACTCCCTGACATTCCCATACAGCTCATGACAGTCAGGCGCAGCTCCTGACAGTCACACACAGCTCCCTGACAGTCCCGCACAGCTTCCGACAGTCACACGCAGTTCCCTGACAGTCCCACACAGTTACCCGACAGTCACACAAAACTACTGACAGTCCCACTCAGCTCCATAACAGTATTACACAGCTTCATGACAGTCCCACACAGTTCCTGGCAGTCCCACACAGCTCCATGACAGTCCCGCAAAGTTCCCGGCAGTCCCACACAGCTTCCCGACAATCCCACACAGCTCCCTGAAAGTACCATACAATTCTCTGACAGTCCCACACAGCTCCCTGACAGTCACACACAGCTCCCCGGCAGTACCACACAATTCCCTGACAGTCCCACACAGCTCCCTGACAGTCCCAAGCAGCTCCTGCTCGTCACACACAGCTCCTGACAGTCCCACACAGTTCCCTTACAGTCCCACACAACTCTTGACAGTCAAACACAGCTCCCTGACAGTACCACACAGTTCGCTCCCTGTCAGTCCCACACAGCTCCCTGACAGTCTCATACAGCTCCTGACAGTACAACACAGCTCCCTGACAGTACCACACAGCTCCCGACAGTCCAACAGCTCCATGACAGTACCACACAGCTACCTGACAGTCCCACACAGCTCTCTGATAGTCCCACATAGCTCCATAACAGTCTCACACAGCTTCCTGACAGTCCCACACAGTTCCTGACAGTCACACACAGCTCCCTGACAGTACCACACAGTTCGTTCCCTGTCAGTCCCACACAGCTCCCTGACAGTCTAACACAGCTCCCTGTCAGTCCCATACAGCTCCTGACAGTCACACACAGCTCCCTGACAATCACACAGAGCTTCTGACAGTCCAACACATCTCCCTGACAGTACCACACAGCTACCTGACAGTCCCACACAGCTACTGGCAGTCCCACACAGCTCCCTGACAGTCCCACACAACTGCATAACACTCTCACACAGCTTCCTGACAGTCCCACACAGTTCCTGACAATCCCACATTGCTCCCTGACAGTACCACACAGCTCACTTACAGTCCCACACAGCTCCCTGAAAGTCCATCAAAGCTTCTGACAGTCACACACAGCTCCTGACAGTCAAACACAGTTCCCTGACTGTCCCATACAATTCTTGACAGACACACACAGCTCTTTGACAGTCCCACACAGCTCCCTGACAATCCCACACAGCTCCCTGACAGTCCCACACAACTCCCTGACATTACCATACAGCTCATGACAGTCAGACACAGCTCCTGACAGTCACACACAGCTCCCTGACAGTCCCACACAGCTTCCGACAGTCACACACAGTTCCCTGACAGTCCCACACAGTTACCCGACAGTCACACAAAACTCCACACAGCTCCATAACAGTATTACACAGCTTCCTGACAGTCCCACACAGTTCCTGGCAGTCCCACACAGTCACACACAGCTCCTGACAGTCCCACACAATTCCCTGACTGTCCCATACAATTATTGACAGACACACACAGCTCTCTGACAGTCCCACAAAGCTCCCTGACAGTCACACACAGCTCCCTGACAGTCACACACAGCTCCCTGACAGTCACACATAACTCCCTGACATTCTCATACAGCTCATGACAGTCAGGTACAGCTCCTGACAGTCACACACAGTCCCACACAGCGCCCGGCAGTCACACCCACAGTTCCCTGACAGTCCCACACAGCTCCTGACAGTCACACACAGCTCCTGACAGTCACACACAGTTCCCTGACTATCTCATACAATTCTTGACAGTCCCACACAGCTCTCTGACAGTCCCACACAGCTCCCTGACAGTCCCACACAGCTCACTGACAGTCACACACAGCTCCTGACAGTCCCACCGACTTAGCTTCACGACCATGTCCGACGACGTCGACGATGATGATAAAGGGCGGCGGCGAGGGCGGGTGGGGACGGCGACGGTGGGTGGGTGGGTGCATGGGTGCGTGCATGCGTGTAAGGCTAGGACACCACAGTAGAACTCACAAAATTTCACTCTTTTGACAGTAGAACTCACAAAATACGTACATACACATACATACATAACTACCCACGGCGGCGAGGGCAGGTGGGTCCACTACTTACACCTCTTTCCTCCAGGGGGTAGGTCAAGTGGAGATGGACGCCATCTTAGAATTTCACAGATTACACTTGCCTCATCATCATCATCGTCGTCGTCGGACATGGTCGTGAAGCTAAGTCGGTGGGACTGTCAGGAGCTGTGTGTGACTGTCAGGAGCTGTGTGGGACTGTCAGGGAATTGTGTGGTACTGTCGGGGAGCTGTGTGTGTGACTGTCAGTGAGCTGTGTGGGACTGTCAGGAAATTGTGTGGTACTTTCAGAGATCAGTGTGGGACTGTCACGGAGCTGTGTGGTACTGTCAGGGAGCTGTATGGGACTGACGAGGAACTGCGTGGTACTGTCAGGGAGCTATGTGGTGCTGTCGGGGAGCTGTGTGGGACTGTCAGTAGTTTGTGTGACTGTCGGGTAACTGTGTGGGACTGTCAGGGAACTGTGTGTGTGACTGCCGGGCGCTGTGTGGGACTGTCAGGGAGCTGTGTGTGACTGTCAGGAGCTGTGACTGACTGTTAAGAGCTGTATGGAAATGTCAGGGAGTTGTGTGTGACCGTCAGGGAGCTGTGTGTGACTGTCAGGGAGCTGTGTGGGACTGTCAGGAAGCTTTGTGGGACTGTCAGAGAGCTGTGTGTGTCTGTCAAGAATTGTATGGGACAGTCAGGGAATTGTGTGGGACTGTCAGGAGCTGTGTGTGACTGTGTGGGACTGCCAGGAACTGTGTGGGACTGTCAGGAAGCTGTGTAATACTGTTATGGAGCTGTGTGGAGTTTTGTGTGACGGTCGGGTAACTGTGTGGGACTGTTAGGGAACTGTGTGTGACTGTCGGAAGCTGTGTAGGACTGTCAAGGAGCT
The DNA here is from genome assembly GCA_020002185.1 of Paraescarpia echinospica. Taxonomy (NCBI): domain Eukaryota; kingdom Metazoa; phylum Annelida; class Polychaeta; order Sabellida; family Siboglinidae; genus Paraescarpia; species Paraescarpia echinospica. The sequence continues at coordinate 92,704,154 of CM034531.1, read as the reverse complement.
GTGTGTGACTGTCAGGAGCTGTGCCCGACTGTCATGAGCTGTATGGGACTGTCAGGGAGCTGTGTGGGACTGTCAGGGAGCTGTGTGGGACTGTCAGGGAGCTGTGTGGGACTGTCAGAGAGCTGTGTGTGTCTGTCAAGAATTGTATGGGAAAGTCAGGGAACTGTGTGTATCTGTCAGGAGCTGTGTGTGACTGTCAGGAGCTTTGTGGGACTGTCAGGGAGCTGTGTGGGACTGTAAGTGAGCTGTGTGGTACTGTCAGGGAGCTGTGTGGGATTGTCAGGAACTGTGTGGGACTGTCAGGAAGCTGTGTGAGACTGTTATGCAGTTGTGTGGGACTGTCAGGGAGCTGTGTGGGACTGCCAGGAGATGTGTGGGACTGTCAGTTAGCTGTGTGGTACTGTCAGGGAGCTGTGTTTGACTGTCAGGAGCTGTGTGTGATTGTCATGGAGCTGTGTGTGACTGTCAGGAGCTGTATGGGACTGTCAGGGAGCTGTGTGGGACTAACAGGAAACGAACTGTGTGGTACTGTCATGGAGCTGTGTGGGACTGTCAGGAACTGTGTGGGACTGTCAGGAAGCTGTGTGAGACTGTTATGGAGCTGTGTGGGACTATCAGAGAGCAGTGTGGGACTGCCAGGTGATGTGTGGGACTGTCAGGTAGCTGTGTGGTACTGTCAGGGAGCTGTTGGACTGTCAGGAGCTGTGTGATACTGTCAGGGAGCTGTGTGGGACTGTCAGAGAGCTGTGTGGGACTGTCAAGAATTGTATGAGACAGTCAGGGAACTGTGTGTGACTGTCAGGAGCTGTGTGTGACTGCCAGTAGCTGTGTGGGACTGTCAGGGAACTGTGGGTGTGACTGCCGGGCGCTGTGTGGGACTGTGTGTGACTGTCAGGAGCTGTGCCTGACTGTCATGAGCTGTATGAGAATGTCAGGGAGTTGTGTGTGACTGTCAGGAGCTGTGTGTGACTGTCAGGAGCTTTGTGGGACTGTCAGGGAGCTGTGTGGGACTGTAAGTGAGCTGTGTGGTACTGTCAGGGAGCTGTGTGGGATTGTCAGGAACTGTGTGGGACTGTCAGGAAGCTGTGTGAGACTGTTATGCAGTTGTGTGGGACTGTCAGGGAGCTGTGTGGGATTGCCAGGAGATGTGTGGGACTGTCAGTTAGCTGTGTGGTACTGTCAGGGAGCTGTGTTTGACTGTCAGGAGCTGTGTGTGATTGTCATGGAGCTGTGTGTGACTGTCAGGAGCTGTATGGGACTGTCAGGGAGCTGTGTGGGACTGACAGGAAAGGAACTGTGTGGTACTGTCATGGAGCTGTGTGGGACTGTCAGGAACTGTGTGAGACTGTTATGGAGCTGTGTGGGACTATCAGAGAGCAGTGTGGGACTGCCAGGAGATGTGTGGGACTGTCAGGTAGCTGTGTGGTACTGTCAGGGAGCTGTTGGACTGTCAGGAGCTGTGTGATACTGTCAGGGAGCTGTGTTGGACTGTCAGGAGCTGTGTGTGACTGTCAGGAGCTGTATGGGACTGTCAGCGGGCTGTGTGAGACTGTCAGGGAGCTGTGTGGGACTGACAGGGAGCGAACTGTGTGGTACTGTCAGGGAGCTGTGTTTGACTGTCAAGAGTTGTGTGGGACTGTAAGGGAACTGTGTGGGACTGTCAGGAGCTGTGTGTGACGGTCAGGAGCTGTGTGGGACTGTCAGGGAGCTGTGTGTGACTGTCAGGGAATTGTGTGGTACTGCCGGGGAGCTGTGTGTGACTGTCAGGGAGCTGTGTGGGACTGTCAGGGAATTGTGTGGTACTTTCAGGAAGCTGTGTGGGACTGTCGGGAAGCTGTGTGGGACTGCCGAGAACTATGTGGGACTGTCATGGAGCTGTGTGGGACTGCCAGGAACTGTGTGGGACTGTCAGGAAGCTGTGTAATACTGTTATGGAGCTACGTGGGACTGTCAGGAGTTTTGTGTGACTGTCGGGTAATTGTGTGGGACTGTCAGGGAACTGCGTGTGACTGTCAGGAGCTGTGCCTGACTGTCATGAGCTGTTTGGGAATGTCAGGGAGTTGTGTGGGACTGTCAGGGAGCTGTGTGGGACTGTCAGGGGGCTGTGTGGGACTGTCAGAGAGCTGTGTGGGACTGTAAGTGAGCTGTGTGGTACTGTCAAGGAGCTGTGTGGGATTGGCAGGAACTGTGTGGGACTGTCAGGAAGCTGTGTGACTGTCAGGAGCTCTATGGGACTGTCAGGGAACGAACTGTGTGGTACTGTCCGGGAGCTGTGTGGGACTGTCAGGAACTGTGTGGGACTGTCAGGAAGTTGTGTGAGACTGTTATGGAGCTGTGTGGGACTATCAGGGAGCTGTGTGGGACTGCCAGGAGATGTAAGTGTTACATGGGAGTGGGGGTGTCTTGTGACAAAGTGTTACATGGGAGTGGGGGTCTTGTGACAAAGTGTTACATGGAATTGGGGGTCTTTGAGCAATAGTGACATAGTGGTACATGGGAGTGGGGGTTTTGTGACAAAGTGTTACATGGGGGTGGGGGTCTTTGGGCAATAGTGACAAAGTGGTACATGGGAGTGGGGGTCTTTGGGCAATAGTGATAACGTGTTACATGGAAGTGGGGTCTTTTGGCAATAGTGACAAGGTGTTACTTGGGAGTTGGGGTCTTTGGGCAATAGTGACATAGTGGTACATGGGAGTGGGGGTCTTGTAACAAAGTGTTATATGGGAGTGTGGGTCTTTGGGCAATAGTGACAGTGTTACATGGGAGTGGGGGTCTTTGGGCAATAGTGACAAAGGGGAGTGGGGATCTTTGGGCAATAGTGACAAAGTGGTACATGGGAGTGGGGGTCTTTGGGCAATAGTGACAACGTGTTACATGGGAGTGTGGGTCTTTGGGCAATAGTGACAGTGTTACATGAGGGTGGGGTCTTTGGGCAATAGTGACAAAGTGTTACATGGGAGTGGGGATCTTTGGGCAATATTGACTAAGGTTACATGGGAGTGGGGGTCTTTGGGCAATAGTGACACAAAGTGTTACATTCGGTGGGGGACTTTGGGCAATAGTCACAAAGGTTACATGGGAGTGGGGGTCTTTGGGCAATAGTGACACAAAGTGTTACATGGGAGTTGTGTGTCTTTGGGCAATCACGACAAAGTGTTACAAGGGAGACAGGACATGTCGGACAATGCATGACAGAATGAATGTGCCATCAATTTCAATTTTTTAGGCATCATAATAAATAACCATTTAAACTGGCAGTCATACAAACAAAATAGCAAATAAAATATCCTTACTACTTACACTTCTTTCCTCCAGGGGGTAGGTCACGTGGAGGCGGGCACCATCTTAGAATTTAGACTTAGAGTGATATATATCAGCAGACTCAGTCTACGTCAATTAGCCTTTAATATTCCCTCATTACTCCTTCATTACCCGCCAGGTGGTACTACTTCCACTAGGAGGTCTGTCCCGTGATAGGCTAATTCCCCCTCAGCAGCAGACACTAGCTCCTTCACTTTCCGCCAAGCTAGACCATGTATGGAAGGTAAACATGTAACATGCTAGTCCATGTACGGAAGGCAAACATGTAACACGCTAGACCATGTATGAAAGGCAGACCTGTAACAAGCTAGTCCATGTATGGAAGGCAAACATGTAACAAGCTAGACCATGTACGGAAGGCCAACATGTAACAAGCTAGTCCATGTACGGAAGGCAGACATATAACAGGCTAGACCATGTATGAAAGGCAAACATGTAACAAGCTAGACCATATATGGAAGGCAGACATGCAACAAGCTAGACCATGTATGGAAGGCAAACATGTAACAAGCTAGTCCGTGTATGGAAGGCAAACATGTAACAAGCTAGACCATGTATGGAAGGCAAACATGTCACAAGTTAGACCATGTATGGAAGGCAGACAAGCTAGACCATGTATGGAAGGTAGACATGTAACAAGCCAGACCATGTATGGAAGGCAAACACGTAACAAGCTAGTCCGTGTATGGAAGGCAAACATGTAACAAGCTAGACCATGTAAGGATAGCAAACAGGTAACAAGCTAGTCCATGTATGGAAGGCAGACATGTAACAAGCTAGACCATGTACGGAAGGCAAACATGTAACAAGCTAGACCATGTATGGAAGGCAAATATGTAACAAGCTAGACCATGTATGGAAGGCAAACATGTAACAAGCTAGTCCATGTATGAAAGGCAAATATGTAACAAGGTAGACCGTGCATGGAAGGCAAACATGTAACATGCTAGTCCATGTATGGAAGGTCAACATGTAGCAAGCTAGACCATGTACGAAAGGCAAACATGTACCAGGCTAGACGATGTATGGAAGGCAAACATGTAACAAGCTAGACTATGTATGGAAGGCAAACATGTAACAAGCTAGACCATGTATGGAAGGCAGACATGTAACAAGCTAGACCATATACGGAAAGCAAACATGTAACAGGCTAGACCATGTACGGAATGCACCCGCTAACGAGCACCTGTGACACAAGATGTATATGACAATTTGAAGAATGAGAATTGTGGTAAGTAAACTGTTGGAAGTTGGAACACGTGTATGGATGGACGTAGCGTAGTGGCTTCTCGTGAGTGTCGAGTCACGCGGCTTATTTATTTATTACTGCACCCACTAACGAGCAAGGGCAGAGAGCGGAGTTCAACTCGTGACTCCATTGTTTGTACTGTCTCGTGATTGAAAAGACATAACGCCTCTATCAGGTTTGCGTATATAAACCTAACAAAACTCTAGTGGAGCATATTACTTTCTACCGACCTCGAACAACGCAACTTCACTCCGACTGCTGAAGATGGCGAGCGCACACGCCAAGGCATGTCCCGATGACAATATGAATATTATATGTTTCCAACAAGTAAGTGCTGCAAAATGTGTATTTTATCGCTTGACATACGCTTGACCTCCAAAGTATTTCCTCGCCTTCTCTGCCTTCCTATCCTCCTCTGTCTCCCTCTCCTCTCTTTCCTCGCCTTCTCTGCCTTCCTATCCTCCTCTGTCTCCCTCTCCTCTCTCTCCTCGCCTTCTCTGCCTTCCTATCCTCCTCTGTTTCCCTCTCCTCTCTTTCCTCGCCTCCTCTGCCTTCCTATCCTCCTCTGTCTCACTTTCCTCTCTTTCCTCGCCTTCTCTGCCTTCCTATCTTCCTCTGTCTCCCTTCTGTGCTTGAGCTTTTCTAATCTCTTTTGGTGGCTTTCTTTACCTCCTTCTCAGCTAGTGTGTACTGTGCTTGAGCTTGTCTTGTCTCTTCTGGTGTTTTTCTTTACCTCCTTCTCATCTAATGTGTACTGTGCTTCAGCTTGTCTTGTCTCTTCTGGTACTTTTCTTTACCTCCTTACTGCTTACACTTCTTTCCTCCAGGGGGTAGGTCACGTGGAGATGGGCGCCATCTTAGAATTTTCCCATGGGTTCCCCCGCCCAGAGTGATATATATCAGCAGACTCAGTCTACGTCATTTAGCCTTTAATCATAACTATTCCACACGGCCATATGTTTTTCCGATAGTCCATTCTTATCTCTCCCGTCTGTTGACCTAGCATGCCCTTTTATCGTGTTGGCTACCTACGCGGTGTCTGGTTACATCGCTGGCCTATTCCATCCGACTGTACCTCGCACGATATATAATATCATTTTCAAACTTTTCATATATGTTCCAGAGAGGAAGAGTTACGCGTTGAACACGAAATATTCTTCTGCAATGTCATGCGGGAACTGCTGACTACACGAGAGCGTATCGAACCACCTAGTCCGTGGTATGATCCGGATGATACATCCCAGAGGACACCAACTCGACAGGGATGTCAAACAAACAAAAGTCACTGAATCTCATTAATGTCACAAATGTCACTGAATGTCAAGTCTCTCATTCCTCTTCATCAGGAGAACCAGCTTGGTCACCGGACGCTTCAACAGATGGCCATCTGCAAACTTGACCTCGACGACCCTCACGAGGTCATCATTCCCGACGTACGTCTTGTCGACTTCGGCCATCTTCCACAGTCCACGCTTGGAGTTCTCATCCACGACAAGAACGACGTCTCTCTCAGTAAGGCTGTCGCAAGTATTGGACCATTTCTTCCGAGGGGAGAGCCTGTGAATGTTCATCATCCAACGGCGCCAGAATCCTTCAACCATTAAGGTGCAAAGTTCGCGTCGTTTTCGTGTGTTGCCGACATATTCCTCACATGGCACTTGAGGACTTGGAAGATCGCCCCTACCAATGAGAAAGTGGTTGGGCGTGATAGGCGGTTCATCGAGAGGCGACGACGACGAGGCAGTGATAGGACGACTGTTTAGGTGACCGGCGATTTGCGAAAAAAACAGTCTCCCACTCAATGAAGGTTAGTTTGTCGGTTTGTACTAAGTGCTTCATGGACTTCTTCACTTCTTGTACCATGCGCTCCACTAGACCTTGATGATGCGGACCACCAGGAGGTCCAAACTTCCAATAGATGGCCATCTGCAAAGTTGACCTCGACGACCCTCACGAGGTCATCATTCCCGATGTACGTCTTGACGACTTCGGCCATCTTCCACAGTCCACGCTTGGAGTTCTCATCTACGACAAGAACGACGTCTCTCTCAGTAAGGCTGTCGCAAGTATTGGACCATTTCTTCCGAGGGGAAAGCCTGTGAATGTTCATCATCCAACGGCGCCAGAATCCTTCAACCATTGAGGTGCAAAGTTCGCGTCGTTTTCGTGTGTTGCCGACATATTCCTCACATGGCACTTGAGGACTTGGAAGATCACCCCTACCAATGAGAAAGTGGTTGGACGTGATAGGCGGTTCATCGAGAGGCGACGACGACGAGGCAGTGATAGGACGACTGTTTAGGTGACCGGCGATTTGCGAAAAAAACAGTCTCCCACTCAATGAACGTTAGTTTGTCGGTTTGTACTAAGTGCTTCATGGACTTCTTCACTTCTTGTACCATGCGCTCCACTAGACCTTGATGATGCGGACCACCAGGATGTCCAAACTTCCAATCGATCTCGAACTTCAGACCATGGTTGTAGAGTTCGTCGTGATTCAAGCGAAGATGAAGATCACGGATCTCGTTGTCAGCACCACGGAAGCACGTTGCATTGTCACTAATGATAAGAGCCGGAGCTCCTCGGGTACTGATGAAACGTTTAAGGGCTTGCAGGAACGCGGATGTCGACAAGTCTTGAACACACGTCAGATGTACTGCCTGGACAACAGCACAGACGAAGACTGCACACCATCCCTTGGCAACGGTGTTTCTGGTAAGTTTCACTTGGGTCGGTCCCAGGTAATCCGATATCGTCGTCTGGAAGGGAGGTGAAAAAGGCTTGATGCGGAAGTTGGGCAAATCGGCCATCTTTTGCTGTAAAGGTTTTCCTCGATGACGGTTGCAAACCTTGCAATCACGAACCACTCGTTTGCAGAGGTTCGTATCGCCAACAATCCAGTACATCTTCCTGATTTCAGCGGCAGTACTGAGATGTCTTCTGTGAAGAGCATGCCTGTGTCTGTCACGGGCGATGAGCAAACTGATGTGAGTTTTCCGCGGCAGGAGACATGGATGACGGATGTCGAAGGACAGCGGAGCGTTGCGAATACGACCTCCTACTCTGACGACTTGTTTGTCATCGGCGAATGGATTCAGCTTGGATATGTGCTTATCTTCCAGGTCAAGGTCCTTCTGGCTGATGTCTGCTTCGAATTCTAAAGTCGGCACAAGACGAGCAACTCCACGGTTGAGTTGATCGTCCATCACTTTCGAGTAAACTTCCCATTCGCGAGGTTTGTTCAGGAACTGCTTTTCCAGGTTCATGAAGCGTTTGACAGCGTAATCGTAATTGTTCGGCAAACCTTGCGGTGACTTCCTCCATGGGAGGCGAATCTGGTAGGTACCATCGGTTAGTTGGACTACGCTTTCCTTCATAGTTTGCGTCGCTAGGTGATCTTGTTCTTCAGTTACACATTTGCAGTGTCTCGGTTCCATGCCCACACGTTCGATGCCTAAGAAATCTTCTACATCACTGATAGCGAACACTTGTGTGAAGTTGACTATTGCGTTAGCAAGAATGTCCTCTGTACCACGACCTCCTTGAATGTACCATCCTAATGGGCATCTAACAGCAACTGGATCTTCGAAGTCTGTACCCATGACACGTTCTTCTGATGTGAGTATATCACCATTCTCCACACCAAGCAAGACATCAATTTTCTCATCGTGAGCTTCAACGATATCGATGTCTTCAAGATGAGGATAGCGGCGGAGTTGTGAATTGGTGACAATCTGAGCATCACCACAAGGTCTCTTCATCTCGGTAAGTCGGACTTCTCTGTTAAATGTTCCATCTAGACTTTCGAGGGTACATTCAACGACACGAAGTTTGTGGTTCACAGTATCACCTCCAACCGTTGTAAGGTTGAAATCTTGCATGTGACAAGTGTCTGACTGAGGGATGATTCCTTCACGTATCAACGATATCTGACTTCCGGTGTCGAGGAGTATCCGGACCTTGGTCTTCTTTGCACCAAAACGTATATATCCCATGACGGTTGGCAGAGCACATGTGACACGTTCCTTGCCTGAACTGCTGGATTCTACCATAGGATTTGAGTTTCTGTAGATCGGCTGAGATTTCGAAGGATGGAAGTTTTCAGCATCAGCATTCAAGGCATTGGCACTGATAGATTTCCTATCGAAGTGGTTGTAACCGTCTAGACCATACACACGTGGGCAAATCGATGAAAAGTGAGTGTTCATACCACAAGTCGAAATCTGACAGTTCGCAATTAATTGACAGTCATCATAGTTGAATGGATGTTTTCCAGCGACACAGTTGTTATGTCCACATCGGTGACATATTCCATGAGTGTTCATCAAGTAAATTTTCTCGGCTTGTGGGAGATTGCGAAATTGTAGCAGCCTTTCAAGAAGTGATTCGAGATTTGAGGATGAATCGGGCACTTCGGTGTAGACATGGTGTTATATTCCTTCCGAGTATTCACAAAGTCAGATTTCACGCCATAACCTTTTCTTCCTCTAGCTCCAGAGGACACCGTAGACTGTCCTGCACTTTTCGATTTCGGTAGAACCGGAGATTGGTTAACACATTCGATTTGCGACTTTGTCTTCTTGAGAAGAATGAGGTGGGAGTTCAACCATTTGGCTAAACCATAGACTGAGTCTTCCGACTTTCCATCAGCAACTCTTTGTAGAAATAACAGGCAGTGTTCTTCCGATAACTTTCGGCGGATTTGTGTGACCAATAGTCGACCGTTTAAGTCTTGCGTCATATGAGTGCCCTCTACTTGAGTGATAAAGTTCTGGATGGCTTCAGTGAACTTTTCCATTTCAGCGAGATTGACTTTTCCTTTTGTAGCGTACGAGTTCAAGTCCTCAAGATCATGTAGAAGAGTATCGACGAGGCGGTCGTCATCCCCATAGGTTTCATCAAGAATTTCCCAAGCTCTGTTGATGTTGGTACACGGCTTGATTTTCTTCCTCTCGATGGGACGTTGCATGGATTCGACTAGCTGATACAGACATTCGGTTGGGTCTAGGTGTTTAGTAAAATGAATGAAGAGTTCTTTGAACCGCTTGTAGTCACGGATGTCTCCAGAAAATGTTGGAAACTTGAGCTTTTGCATTTGGGCTGCCGGAGCTGGGGCGGGCGGCGCTGGTAAAAGTGGTATCGGTGGTAAGTCTCGGCGTAGAACACTTTCAGCTTTCTTGATGAGTTCATGGATCATAGGTATGGCTCTGTCTCTAACTTCATCAAGGTAGTTGCTTTCAATATCTGCAATTACTTGTTCTTCAAAGTCCCTTCTCTCATCAGTAGATTCATCATCTAACACTAACGCACTGCATTTCAAGATGATAAAATGTTCGTTGTCGACGTGTAGAACATCCAACTCTTTTCGAATACGTTAAGCGAGATATCGAAATTCAGTACTTGGAAGTCCCTCATCAGCTTTCAATAACGAATCACCTTCCTTGATGAAATTCGTAATTTTGCGTTTGGTACTGGCACGGTCGCCCTTAGCTTTATTCAAAGTCTTAGGAACAGTCTCTATTTCACCGTGATTCGACATGATTGCGGTGAATTTCGGTGTCGGTAATTATGGCGATGACGGCGCACCATACATCGGAAATCGCTGAACGCTTGGCGTCGATAAGCTTGAGAGTGGAAAACGAAGGCTAGCGGTGAATTTCCACCCACAATGACAAGCCAGCGTAACAGACCTTCAAGCGGCGAATGTACAAAGTACAAATTGAATAAGATGTTACGGAATCTACGTTAATTAAACACAATGAATAAATTATAAGTGTTTATTCAATTTGTGTGAATACAGCGGTCGCCATCTTTACCGGAAGTTACCAGTGTCAAACGAAAATACGAATTCGGAATTTATAAACACATTTGAAAATTAACATTTTCGACGGCCGACGGCAATACTGTAACAAGTTTTATTCTAACTGGTAGCGTTTGGTATAATTAGAAATGTCGCGATGTTTATTAAAACAGATTGTCAGATGGCAAGTGAACAAAAACAATTAGAAGATTAAATTCGTGTACTGCATTCTTATTCTACGTAATCCTCATGATGCCTTTGCCAATTAAATATCTATATATCCATGCACCCGTGGTCGTGCCTTCAAATTGCAACAGTTGTTGCGAGCTTACTAAACACAATTTGGCGGGCAGCATACCGTCAACATAGTTATATACATATACATATATAGTAGGGTCTGTAGTCTTAAGAACATTGCATTAATTAATACATGAAAAACTTGGAACAGACTATGTCCTTTTAAGCCTCCGCATCTACGTCCTTCTTTTGGATGGTGCGTGCGATTTGAGGCGTATCTAGCATATTTCACGTTAACATGACTTGGATGGTTAGTTTAATATTATCAACTTTAGAAAGAAGACCGGATAAAAAATATTATTTAAGACTATTGTCGGCCAAACGGCCGGGTGCTATATAGTCCGCTCTTAGCTCTTCAACTATACATAATGTTGATATGTTAGGACGAACAATCAATATGCGTGCTTACATTGTTATCGAACAACCAACTTATAACACATATCAAGGGTTGAAAAAAGGTGTCTATTGTTACTGACATGTTGGCTCTTTAAAAGCAAACTGGGGCAGTAGTCGCGTAAATATGTAAATGTATTGCAACTTTGATGATGCACGATGATGAAGATGAAGACGGTGGCAATGATTTAATGACAACAACATATACTACTGCGAAGAAGGCGCAAGTGGTTCCTGACACAAATACTTACAAACATATTCATTTTATTTTTGCGATTTGTTTCATAATCTGCAACATAAAAACATAGCATAAATAACAGTTGAATAATCGCGACAAACAAACAAAGCCTACAAAGAAGAAGAATGTTGTTAATTCTCGCCCATTTGATTACCCACTACGACAAGCAGTATGCGTGCGTGTATGCGTACGTGCGTATGTGCGTGTGTGTGCGCGTGCGTGCATATGTATGCATACAAAACTATAATATTATGTCGAGTTATGCATGCACTATGTATGCCCTACATTAACTCGTGCAAAGCGCGTACATACAGACATATGGCTCCAGAGAATGATCAACGAGATAATTATAACATTAATCTGAGTAATTTTGGAGTACGTAGACAGGGTGTATATATTGATGTTAATCATTACTCTCTTGCCTGCGCGTTAGTGGGAAAAAATAGTATTCATCCACATCACTTTCTTTTTTACTGTAAATGTACAAAAGCCGTCTTACCTCCGTTTTGTTCTTACTTGGATTAGTAATGACATGTTAGCCAATTTTATTATGGTGAAATTGGACCGCTTAAGTGTTGATTCAAGTGTCCGCTGCATAGCCTGAATTGTTTATATGTTTACTTCACTGGCGTAAGCAAACAGTGTACAGAGAGAACGAATGTTTGATAAAGTGTGTATTTAGGAATTTATTAAGCAGTTAGCACATTTGTAGGCCTTAAACGACGGCACGACAGTGTTTTGGTTAAATGAAATCAAATGGATGGGAAGGTTTACACGTTGCTTCTTTTTAGCACAAAATAAATGTTTCACAAATTAAATATATTTAAACAGAGTGTTGTCATTCTGCACGTTTCGTTCTGATCTCTTCACAATTTTTCCAACAGATGGGAAAGGAGCTCCCTTCCAGACCCACCTACTAGTGTTTCCCGTTTTGCCCACTAAATGAGTATATTTACAATTTTCTGTATTAATTTATTTAAACACTGATAGCAAGTGCCACTAAATTAAATTGCATCTTTATAAAGGTGTTTTATTTAATTAATTCCACCCCACCCAAGCTGGCCATAAAACATTAATAATATGAATTGGCTGAAAACTCAGAAACATATTTCGTATGTCCAATTTCCACCATTTTTCAAACTCACAACTTAGGTTTACCCCTTTTAAACAAAACATGGAACTGCCACTGCTGCTGATTGTGTAGGTGTTTCACTTTGTGCTCAGCATTATAGATAAATGTTTTTTTAAAACTTAAAACAGAATCGACAAATACCTCAAAAAGTCGGACTTTTCGCACACGCACGCACGACGCACGACGCACGCACACACACACACACACACACACACACGTACACACACACACACACACACACACACACACACACACACACACACACACACACACACACACACACACACACACACACACACACACACACACACACACATACAACGTTGAAGGTAATCTTGTACGTACTCGGTCCACATTATTATTATTGTAACCGGCAGGGTTACTGACGAATTAGTTAATTATTTATTTCCATTATTTCAAAACTCCAAGTACTCTTTTTGTTCTCATTACTTTTAATGTGTTAAGTCTGTAGTCCCCATATCACCAGTGTAACATCTATGGCCTGGAAAAGCTTATAAGTCAGCTTCCCCTGCGGTGTCAGTTTCCCGAGCAGTCACCAAGTGAGGGTCATACCCCGGTCACTAAGCCAGGGTTATGTAAGAGACGCCATTACAGAGTTTAAGAGAGAAACTGGACAGCTGGGTGGATTGCACCAGGATTTAACTAACAGCAGATTTATGTAATTATCTCCCAATACTTGTAAATTAACTTTTAAGTTTCCCTGTGGGAAGGTCCGTTAGTCGGTATGTGTTGATAGTGTGGGCCGAATTCCCCCAGCACTTACAGATGTTGTGTATTAAGATATACACAGGTTAAATTCACGTTTCGGGATAAGGAAGTACTATCTACACAATTGCATGGTTCCTAATCTAGTAATTGAGTCTTTAATACTCAATAGGAGATCATTGTGTTGATATATGTTCCCTGCTGAGATATTGGCACAGTAGGCTGTGTGATGTGTCTGCAGCGGTGTCGGGTATCGTTATTCCCTAGAGAGTATAGACAGCATGTTGACTGTCACTGGATAGACGACTGCCCATTGAGTTTAGCAGGGTAGTTTCTACAGAAGGCCGCCCAATGTAGTGGGTAATTTATATATTGATAGGATAGGTTAGCAGAAGAGTGTTTAATCAATGGTTTAAGCCATAAGTTGATTTATAATTGTTGTTAGCAATTACACTTACTTGCAAATCTAGACAAGTCAGCTTATATATGTGACACTTAGCAGGTGTTCTCACAGTAGAATTATGCTATTTTATTGCATTTTAAGAGAATCATTATGTCAGCATAATGATTCCCTTATGTTACAACTACTTCCATAGGAAATCTATCAATGCCAATGCCTTGAATGCTGATGCTGAAAACTTCCATCCTTCGAAATCTCAGCCGATCAACAGAAACTCAAATCCTATGGTTGAATCCAGCAGTTCAGGCAAGGAACGTGTCACATGTGCTCTGCCGACCGTCATGGGATATATACGTTTTGGTGCAAAGAAGACCAAGGTCCGGATACTCCTCGACACCGGAAGTCAGATATCGTTGATACGTGAAGGAATCATCCCTTAGTCAGACACTTGTCACATGCAAGATTTCAACCTTACAACGGTTGGAGGTGATACTGTGAACCACAAACTTCGTGTCGTTGAATGTACCCTCGAAAGTCTAGATGGAACATTTAACAGAGAAGTCCGACTTACCGAGATGAAGAGACCTTGTGGTGATGCTCAGATTGTCACCAATTCACAACTCCGCCGCTATCCTCATCTTGAAGACATCGATATCGTTGAAGCTCACGATGAGAAAATTGATGTCTTGCTTGGTGTGGAGAATGGTGACATACTCACATCAGAAGAACGTGTCATGGGTACAGACTTCGAAGATCCAGTTGCTGTTAGATGCCCATTAGGATGGTACATTCAAGGAGGTCGTGGTACAGAGGACATTCTTGCTAACGCAATAGTCAACTTCACACAAGTGTCCGCTATCAGTGATGTAGAAGATTTCTTAGGCATCGAACGTGTGGGCATGGAACCGAGACACTGCAAATGTGTAACTGAAGAACAAGATCACCTAGCGACGCAAACTATGAAGGAAAGCGTAGTCCAACTAACCGATGGTACCTACCAGATTCGCCTCCCATGGAGGAAGTCACCGCAAGGTTTGCCGAACAATTACGATTACGCTGTCAAACGCTTCATGAACCTGGAGAAGCAGTTCCTGAACAAACCTCGCGAATGGGATGTTTACTCGAAAGTGATGGACGATCAACTCAACCGTGGAGTTGCTCGTCTTGTGCCGACTTTAGAATTCGAAGCAGACATCAGCCAGAAGGACCTTGACCTGGAAGATAAGCACATATCCAAGCTGAATCCATTCGCCGATGACAAACAAGTCGTCAGAGTAGGAGGTCGTATTCGCAACGCTCCGCTGTCCTTCGACATCCGTCATCCATGTCTCCTGCCGCGGAAAACTCACATCAGTTTGCTCATCGCCCGTGACAGACACAGGCATGCTCTTCACAGAAGACATCTCAGTACTGCCGCTGAAATCAGGAAGATGTACTGGATTGTTGGCGATACGAACCTCTGCAAACGAGTGGTTCGTGATTGCAAGGTTTGCAACCGTCATCGAGGAAAACCTTTACAGCAAAAGATGGCCGATTTGCCCAACTTCCGCATCAAGCCTTTTTCACCTCCCTTCCAGACGACGATATCGGATTACCTGGGACCGACCCAAGTGAAACTTACCAGAAACACCGTTGCCAAGGGATGGTGTGCAGTCTTCGTCTGTGCTGTTGTCCAAGCAGTACATCTGACGTGTGTTCAAGACTTGTCGACATCCGCGTTCCTGCAAGCCCTTAAACGTTTCATCAGTACCCGAGGAGCTCCGGCTCTTATCATTAGTGACAATGCAACGTGCTTCCGTGGTGCTGACAACGAGATCCGTGATCTTCATCTTCGCTTGAATCACGACGAACTCTACAACCATGGTCTGAAGTTCGAGATCGATTGGAAGTTTGGACCTCATGGTGGTCCGCATCATCAAGGTCTAGTGGAGCGCATGGTACAAGAAGTGAAGAAGTCCATGAAGCACTTAGTACAAACCGACAAACTAACGTTCATTAAGTGGGAGACTGTTTTTTTCGCAAATCGCCGGTCACCTAAACAGTCGTCCTATCACTGCCTCGTCGTCGTCGCCTCTCGATGAACCGCCTATCACGCCCAACCACTTTCTCATTGGTAGGGGTGATCTTCCAAGTCCTCAAGTGCCATGTGAGGAATATGTCGGCAACACACGAAAACGACGCGAACTTTGCACCTCAATGGTTGAATGATTCTGGCGCCGTTGGATGATGAACATTCACAGGCTTTCCCCTCGGAAGAAATGGTCCAATACTTGCGACAGCCTTACTGAGAGAGACGTCGTTCTTGTCGTAGATGAGAACTCCAAGCGTGGACTGTGGAAGATGGCCGAAGTCGTCAAGACGTACGTCGGGAATGATGACCTCGTGAGGGTCGTCGAGGTCAACTTTGCAGATGGCCATCTATTGGAAGTTTGGACCTCCTGGTGGTCCGCATCATCAAGGTCTAGTGGAGCGCATGGTACAAGAAGTGAAGAAGTCCATGAAGCACTTAGTACAAACCGACAAACTAACCTTCATTGAGTGGGAGACTGTTTTTTTCGCAAATCGCCGGTCACCTAAACAGTCGTCCTATCACTGCCTCGTCGTCGTCGCCTCTCGATGAACCGCCTATCACGCCCAACCACTTTCTCATTGGTAGGGGCGATCTTCCAAGTCCTCAAGTGCCATGTGAGGAATATGTCGGCAACACACGAAAACGACGCGAACTTTGCACCTCAATGGTTGAAGGTTTCTGGCGCCGTTGGATGATGAACATTCACAGGCTCTCCCCTCGGAAGAAATGGTCCAATACTTGCGACAGCCTTACTGAGAGAGACGTCGTTCTTGTCGTGGATGAGAACTCCAAGCGTGGACTGTGGAAGATGGCCGAAGTCGTCAAGACGTACGTCGGGAATGATGACCTCGTGAGGGTCGTCGAGGTCAAGTTTGCAGATGGCCATCTATTGAAGCGTCCGGTGACCAAGCTGGCTCTCCTGATGAAGAGGAATGAGAGACTTGACATTCAGTGACATTTGTGACATTAATGAGATTCAGTGACTTTTGTTTGTTCGACATCCCTGTCGAATTGGTGTCCTCTGGGATGTTACAGTATTTCCGTCGGCCGTCGCAAATGTTAATTTTCAAATGTGTTTATAAATTCCGAATTCGTATTTTCGTTTGACACTGGTAACTTCCGGTAAAGATGGCGACCGCTGTATTCACACAAATTGAATAAACACTTATAATTTATTCATTGTGTTTAATTAACGTAGATTCCGTAACAAAACTAATGCAATATTGCTTACAAATGTATTTGTCTAGTAGCGTCGCTGTGGTCTATATTAGTCATGTCGTCGTTACGATATCATTCTGCCTGTGTTGTCGTTATGGTATTATTCTGCCTGTGTCGTCGCCATTGTGGTATTATTCTGCCTGTGTCGTCGTTATGGTATTATTCTGCCTGTGTCGTCGTTATGGTATTATTCTGCCTGTGCGTCGTTATGGTATAATTCTGCCTGTGTCGTCGTTATGGTATTACTCTGCCTTTGTCGTCGTTATGGTATTATTCTGCACGTGTCGTCGTCATTGTGGTATTATTCTGCCTTTGTCGTCGTTATGGTATTATTCTGCATGTGTCGTTGTTATGGTATTATTCTGCCTGTGTCGTCGTTATGGTATTATTCTGCATGTGTCGTTGTTATGGTATTATTCTGCCTGTGCGTCGTTATGGTATAATTCTGCCTGTGTCGTCGTTATGGTATTATTCTGCCTTTGTCGTCGTTATGGTATTATTCTGCACGTGTCGTCGTGGTATTATTCTGCCTTTGTCGTCGTTATGGTATTATTCTGCCTTTGTATCGTATATGTCGTCGTTATGGTATTCTGCATGTGTCGTTGTTATGGTATTATTCTGTATGTGTCGTTGTTATGGTATTATTCTGTATGTGTCGTTGTTATGGTATTATTCTGCCTTTGTCGTCGTTATGGTATTATTCTGCATGTGTCGTTGTTATGGTATTATTCTGCCTGTGTCGTCGTTATGGTATTATTCTGCCTTTGTCGTCGTTATGGTATTATTCTGCATGTGTCGTTGTTATGGTATTATTCTGCCTGTGTCGTCGTTATGGTATTATTCTGCATGTGTCGTTGTTATGGTATTATTCTGCCTGTGCGTCGTTATGGTATAATTCTGCCTGTGTCGTCGTTATGGTATTATTCTGCCTTTGTCGTCGTTATGGTATTATTCTGCACGTGTCGTCGTCATTGTGGTATTATTCTGCCTTTGTCGTCGTTATGGTATTATTCTGCATGTGTCGTCGTTATGGTATTATTCTGCCTGTGTCGTCGTTATGGTATTATTCTGCCTTTGTCGTCGTTATGGTATTATTCTGCATGTGTCGTTGTTATGGTATTATTCTGCCTGTGTCGTCGTTATGGTATTATTCTGCCTTTGTCGTCGTTATGGTATTATTCTGCCTGTGTCGTTGTTATGGTATTATTCTGTATGTGTCGTCGTTATGGTATTATTCTGCCTGTGTCGTCGTTACGGTATTATTCTGCATGTGTCGTCGTTACGATATTATTCTGTCTTAGTCGTCGTTCTGGTATTATTATATACCTGTATCGTTCTTACGGTACTATTCTGTCTGTGTCGTCGTCGTCGTTACGATATTATTATGTATGTGTCGTCGTTATGATATTACTCTGCCTGTGTCGTCGTCATTGTAGTATTAGTCTGCCTGTGTCGTCGTTATGGTATTATTCTGACTGTGTCGTCGTTGTTATGGTATTATTCTGCCTGTGTCGTCGTTATGGTATTATGATGCCTGTGTCGTTGTTATGGTATTGTTATGCCTGTGTCGTCGTCGTTATGGTATTATTCTGCATGTGTTGTCGTCGTTATGGTATTATTCTGCCTGTGTCGTCGTCGTTATGGTATTATTCTGCCTGTGTCGTTGTTATGGTATTATTCTGCCTGTGTCGTCGTTGTGCTATTATTCTGCCTGTGTCGTCGTCGTTATGGTATTATTCTGCCTGTGTCGTTGTTATGGTATTATTCTGCCTGTGTCGTTGTTATGGTATTATTCTGCCTGTGTCGTTGTTATGGTATTATTCTGCATGTGTCGTTGTTATGGTATTATTCTGCATGTGTCGTCGTTGTTATGGTATTATTTTGTATGTGTCGTCGTCGTTATG
Source organism: Paraescarpia echinospica (assembly GCA_020002185.1). Lineage (NCBI taxonomy): Eukaryota > Metazoa > Annelida > Polychaeta > Sabellida > Siboglinidae > Paraescarpia > Paraescarpia echinospica. The sequence continues at coordinate 92,685,405 of CM034531.1, read as the reverse complement.
GTATTATTCTGCCTGTGTCGTCGTTGTTATGGTATTATTCTGCCTGTGTCGTCGTTGTTATGGTATTATTCTGCCTGTGTCGTCACTGTTATGGTATTATTCTGCCTGTGTCGTCGTTGTTATGGTATTATTCTGTCTGTGTCGTTGTTATGGTATTATTTTGCCTGTGTTTTCGTTGTTATGGTATTATTCTGCATGTGTCGTTGTTATGGTATTATTCTGCCTGTGTAGTCGTTGTTATGGTATTATTCTGCCTGTGTCGTCGTTGTTATGGTATTATTCTGCCTGTGTCGTCGTTGTTATGGTATTATTCTGTCTGTGTCGTTGTTATGGTATTATTCTGCATGTGTCGTTGTTATGGTATTATTCTGTCTGTGTCGTTGTTATGGTATTATTCTGCATGTGTCGTTGTTATGGTATTATTCTGCATGTGTCGTCGTTGTTATGGTATTATTCTGCCTGTGTCGTCGTTGTTATGGTATTATTCTGCCTGTGTCTTCGTTGTTATGGTATTATTCTGCATGTGTCGTTGTTATGGTATTATTCTGCATGTGTCGTCGTTGTTATGGTATTATTCTGTCGGTGTCGTTGTTATGGTATTATTTTGCCTGTGTCTTCGTTGTTATGGTATTATTCTACATGTGTCGTTGTTATGGTATTATTCTGCATGTGTCGTCGTTGTTATGGTATTATTCTGCCTGTGTCGTCGTTGTTATGATATTACTCTGCCTGTGTCGTCGTCATTGTAGTATTAGTCTGCCTGGGTCGTCGTTATGGTATTATTCTGACTGTGTCGTCGTTGTTATGGTATTATTCTGCCTGTGTCGTCGTTATGGTATTATGATGCCTGTGTCGTTGTTATGGTATTATTATGCCTGTGTCGTCGTCGTTATGGTAGTATTATTCTGCATGTGTCGTCGTCGTTATGGTATTATTCTGCCTGTGTCGTCGTCGTTATGGTATTATTCTGCCTGTGTCGTTGTTATGGTATTATTCTGCCTGTGTCGTCGTTGTGCTATTATTCTGCCTGTGTCGTCGTCGTTATGGTATTATTCTGCCTGTGTCGTTGTTATGGTATTATTCTGCCTGTGTCGTTGTTATGGTATTATTCTGCCTGTGTCGTTGTTATGGTATTATTCTGCATTTGTCGTTGTTATGGTATTATTCTGCATGTGTCGTCGTTGTTATGGTATTATTTTGTATGTGTCGTCGTCGTTATGGTATTATTCTGCCTGTGTCGTCGTTGTTATGGTATTATTCTGCCTGTGTCGTCGTTGTTATAGTATTATTCTGCCTGTGTCGTCACTGTTATGGTATTATTCTGCCTGTGTCGTCGTTGTTATGGTATTATTCTGTCTGTGTCGTTGTTATGGTATTATTTTGCCTGTGTTTTCGTTGTTATGGTATTATTCTGCATGTGTCGTTGTTATGGTATTATTCTGCCTGTGTAGTCGTTGTTATGGTATTATTCTGCCTGTGTCGTCGTTGTTATGGTATTATTCTGCCTGTGTCGTCGTTGTTATGGTATTATTCTGTCTGTGTCGTTGTTATGGTATTATTCTGCATGTGTCGTTGTTATGGTATTATTCTGCATGTGTCGTCGTTGTTATGGTATTATTCTGCCTGTGTCGTCGTTGTTATGGTATTATTCTGCCTGTGTCTTCGTTGTTATGGTATTATTCTGTCTGTGTCGTTGTTATGGTATTAGTTTGCCTGTGTCTTCGTTGTTATGGTATTATTCTGCATGTGTCGTTGTTATGGTATTATTCTGCATGTGTCGTCGTTGTTATGGTATTATTCTGTCGGTGTCGTTGTTATGGTATTATTTTGCCTGTGTCTTCGTTGTTATGGTATTATTCTACATGTGTCGTTGTTATGGTATTATTCTGCATGTGTCGTCGTTGTTATGGTATTATTCTGCCTGTGTCGTCACTGTTATGGTATTATTCTGCCTGTGTCGTCGTTGTTATGGTATTATTCTGTCTGTGTCGTTGTTATGGTATTATTTTGCCTGTGTTTTCGTTGTTATGGTATTATTCTGCATGTGTCGTTGTTATGGTATTATTCTGCCTGTGTCGTCGTTGTTATGGTATTATTCTGTATGTGTTGTTGTTATGGTATTATTCTGCATGTGTCGTTGTTATAGTATTATTCTGCATGTGTCGTCGTTGTTATGGTATTATTCTGCCTGTGTCGTCGTTGTTATGGTGTTATTCTGTCTGTGTCATTGTTATGGTATTATTCTGCATGTGTCGTTGTTATGGTATTATTCTGCATGTGTCGTCGTTGTTATGGTATTATTCTGCCTGTGTCGTCGTTGTTATGGTATTATTCTGTCTGTGTCGTTGTTATGGTATTATTCTGCATGTGTCGTTGTTATGGTATTATTATGCATGTGTCGTCGTTGTTATGGTATTATTCTGTCTGTGTCGTTGTTATGGTATTATTTTGCCTGTCTTCGTTGTTATGTTATTATTCTACATGTGTCGTTGTTATGGTATTATTCTGCATGTGTCGTCGTTGTTATGGTATTATTCTGCCTGTGTCGTCACTGTTATGGTATTATTCTGCCTGTGTCGTCGTTGTTATGGTATTATTCTGTCTGTGTCGTTGTTATGGTATTATTTTGCCTGTGTTTTCGTTGTTATGGTATTATTTTGCATGTGTCGTTGTTATGGTATTATTTTGCCTGTGTAGTCGTTGTTATGTTATTATTCTGCCTGTGTCGTCGTTGTTATGGTATTATTCTGCCTGTGTCGTCGTTGTTATGGTATTATTCTGTCTGTGTCGTTGTTATGGTATTATTCTGCATGTGTCGTTGTTATGGTATTATTCTGCATGTGTCGTCGTTGTTATGGTATTATTCTGTCTGTGTCGTTGTTATGGTATTATTTTGCCTGTGTCTTCGTTGTTATGTTATTATTCTACATGTGTCGTTGTTATGGTATTATTCTGCATGTGTCGTCGTTGTTATGGTATTATTCTGCCTGTGTCGTCACTGTTATGGTATTATTTTGCCTGTGTCGTCGTTGTTATGGTATTATTCTGTCTGTGTCGTTGTTATGGTATTATTCTGCATGTGTCGTTGTTATGGTATTATTCTGCATGTGTCGTCGTTGTTATGGTATTATTCTGTCTGTGTCGTTGTTATGGTATTATTTTGCCTGTGTCTTCGTTGTTATGGTATTATTCTACATGTGTCGTTGTTATGGTATTACTCTGCATGTGTCGTCGTTGTTATGGTATTATTCTGCCTGTGCCGTCGTTGTAGGCCGTTGTCTTCGCCGTGCTCTTCTCTTGCGTCGTCGTCGTGGACTGCTATGAGTTGCTCGCACCATTCGCCGTCTGTATTTCCCGTTGCTATGACAAAGAATTCTCGTGTTTGCGCAAGCTGTGCGGTCGGCTGTACAAAGCAGTTAGTCACACGCGCTGCACCATAGAACAAACTAGATGTGTTTTTTCCTGCGAGCTGGCTTTCGGAGGAACCGCCTAAAATAGACAATGTATCATGTATTATAAGGTGAATGTTATTTGCCGACAAGAACCATTATGTAATATTATTGGGGAAGCTGCTGTATCCCACCATAAACGATGCAAGAAACAACTTTCCGGGGAGACATTACATTACGAGTCATCTCAAAATACCGATATTGGCTTAGATGACCCACCTCAACGCGCTTGCCTCTACATCACCAATACCAAAGTGTGCATTTTGTCCATGAAATAAAATACATTTTATTGGCATAATGTGTGTGCGTGTGTATGTGTGTGTGCGTGCGTGTGCGTGTCACTTCAATGTTCTCGTGATTTTCTTTCTAAGTCAATACATATATCAATTCAGTTCGACACTAAACAAATAACATACATTCAATATAAACAACACTTCTCAGAAATACCATTTCGCCGGCCTATAAGATGTTTGCCGGCCACTGCCGTTGCATTGTGCTTGTGTTTGAGAGAAACTTGCTATTGTTACCACAACTCTACTGGCGGAGACATTCTCTTATTCACGATGGTTGAATTTGGCGACAGAAACTGGGCGTTTTATTGAGAAGCGGTTATATTCTGGACAACTCTCTAAATATTTGCCATCTTCTGAGCCGGACTGACTTTCTCTGCTGAAATATTCAGCAGTATGGAAAACGACCTCCTACTGCCATTATTGATTTCGATGACAATATAATCAATCTGGAATACAACATTCTGCCAAGGTTGAGCAGTTCAGTGTTTTTGGCTCCCCCCGGTTTCCAATCAACGAATAATACGCTGTTCGGCTATGAACAATAGTTGTTGGGCTTTCACACTTGTTACAAGGCTTTCTGTGGATATCCTGTTTTTTCATCAGAACGTTTACTAGAAAACATTCGAGAATAATTGTTCCACCTATGAAAGAAATAATTGAGACCATGCTATGCCCACTTATAAAATCTTTATTGGACCGACTACGCAACGCAACGTATTTTTAATCAATAAAATTGTATATCATAATTTGAATTGAAAGAACAATTAGGAACCAAAAGAATTCCCTCGATTGTTTTCCATGCGTCAAAGCAATCACGTAATTTACCTATCCATCATGTGACCAGTTGCCTAGCAATATTTACCTCAAACCATCAAAAATAGAAACCGCACACATGGTGCAATCCTGCATTCCGTCGTATATATATTTTGTTGAAATTCTAGCCCCCAAAATGATTCTTCATGACAAAATAATTAAGGCATAGTTTTAAAGTGACAGTTGCGTGAATGTGGGAATGTTTGATCTATGAGAAGTCATATCGCAATAGTAATGCAACTAATGTAATAATATGTAACCAGTAGTAATTAGATGGCTCACTACTACTACTACTGTAACCGGTCTCAACATTGCTGGCAAAGGCAAAGCTTGACGGAAGTCACTAGTCTTCCCTATATTGGTAAATATACTGTAAACATATATACATAAATATGGATGACTATAATTATATTCAGTCTTTCACAAATTATTTGGAGGTGATCGAGCGTTTTCAATTGGTAAAATAAAGCGTTACATATAAGCAGTCTTTTTATTATTTACATATTTAAAACAAGTAAAATGTACTGTGTTTCACAAGTACAATTTGTATAATAAAGGTAACCGTTTAATTTACCTTGTATTCATTTCTACAGCGGGTTTAACTTGTTTTTTTGCAAACACGTTCCACCACGAGTACGAATTCTAACGTGTTACCAGGTGGAGATACAAACTTGTTTTCTCGGGAAATTGTATTCGAATTATACATACGTATGTACTTTTTCGCAAAATATAAAACCCCAAAAGGACCCTAAAACATGTCCATACGAGTACTGTTTTAACACCACGGATTGAGTGTTTGACAGTCGTAGACCTATGACACGTTGTCGCTCGAAATCACTTTAGAATGTGTGAGTGTCACGCCAGATGCGTCAGAGATAGCGGACACACCCGAACACTTGACATCGTCAATTTAATGTCCAAATTGCACTGTAAAAACGAGGCCAAGATATTTCGCCATGAAACCAAATAAGAACACCACACAGGTTTTATTTGCAGTTGACCGTGATATGGCCAAAGTGGTTCCCGTAAAGACACATTCAGTACATTAATTCATATAAGAATATTACTCTACAAAATAAATAAATATAGTTAAGTGTTTCGAAGCCCATTCTTGAGTTCAGTACACGTGAACTGCGTGGTGTCATTTGTGTTGGTTAGGGTATATGTGTTGCGCATGAATACGTACGTCTTTGTGCCATAGATTAACTGTATAATTAATAGTTCGTGCACTATTTACGTACATTTTTTATATGTTGCAGGGTAAGAGATAAATAGCCGAAATGAAAATGTTTGTTATTAGTACTGTGAGACACAAGCCAGTTTTGTGTTAACTTATGGGCAATATGTGTGTATGTGTGTGTTATTGTGGTCATCATCTGGCTAGTGGCGCATTTTAAAATTAACATGCGTACGCCTGGTACAGTCCCACGTATCACTGTCACCGTCCACAACGATCCCTGTGACAGAGCCAACATCTCAGACCTCTTTTGTTATACCTTCATAATATTGTGTTCAATAAATTCGACATCCACATAAAGATTATAACGAGCACATTGTGTTAAATGTGCCTCTATCCGATTGCTTTCGCTCATTGCATCTACAAAAAGCAAACCTTCCTAATTTGCATATATACAATTTAGTAGCTCGTTTGTGAAACCTTTTTCTTTAGAACACGTGTATTTAAATATTATTATTGTATACAATGATATCGCTGGTGTAGACCTATAAAACGGTACAATTTGCACATAGCTCTTACCTACATGTAAGCATTTCTGCAGTTAGTTGTATTATAATATTAATGTTTGAACAATGTTGTATTTTAAGTGCCTCTAAGCAGAGTTTGTTTTCGTGGATATAAGGCCTACTGCACTAAATGTAAATAACGATTATTATTTCAGGCCGTTTTCCTCGTTGTGCTCCTGTGTGGCATCGACACCGCTAACTGTGCAGAGATACTCCCGCCTTTCTTCATCTGTCTCTCCGCATGCGAGGAGCAGGAACTAGCGTGTTTGCGCAAATTATGTGGCCGAATGCCCGGAGAAGTAAATGTTGGTCAAATGCGTTGCACTATGGAAGCAGCAAGATGTCTCGCTGCCTGTGAACGGATGTACGGAGGATATGCTTAAAGCATTGTGTATATACCGGGCGACTGTCATGTGAATGAAAAGATTATTTTCCTGTGATGTTCTCGTTCAGACGGATTTTTATTGGGCAAAATAACTACATAACTTTCGTGTTACAACTATGTGTTTTGTTTAGTAAACGTGGCCGCTTATGGTATAAATACCGGTACAAACCGATGCTATTTGATAATAAATAAACTATATGTTTGCCGATATTAACGTATTACAGTCAGGTTAATGTCTTTCAGAGTGTCACGCACGGCCTACAGAAATGTTGCCCGTTTACGCATTATACCATTTCATTTACCAGACGAACATACCAATAGACTTCCATTTCAAACAAGAATGTATGATTAAAAAAGTGTTATCAAGTTGGGGCACTGAGGCACCACGAACAACTGGGCATCATATTCGTCGATTGTAATTGGCTCAGGTTATGGTAATAGGAGCCGGTGATATAATATGTTCTACACGCCATTGTGCACATTACTGGTCAATTTAAGCAAACTCATTTGTTTCTTAAAGTTATCGAATTTAGTAGTTTTGGTGCGCCAAAAGTAATTCGAAAGGCTGATGGTGTAGTTTGTATTGCAGAATTTCATTAGGACATATGCAAGCATATAATGCATATGACAATATACTGTAGGTGATAATAAGTAGTGTCAATTTCATAAGCACAACGTATAGTCGTAGGGATAATTATTAGATGGGGCACTTGCTCCTTGATAATTATAATATGCCTTATATGATCATTGATCTTATTACATTCCAAGTAAGGATATCCCTACCGAGAAGGACCTACACAATATGCATATGGGTAGGTTTTCAATAAATGGTCTACGTGGTTATCGAGGAGTTTAAAATACATTACTCCATTATATATATGAAATATAATATGTTTTTATCTCAGTTGGAATTTGAAGAAAAAAAAACGTGCATTGTGCCCCGGTCTCCCATACACTCTTTATTCGTCACACAATATGACGGTGTTCGTGTTACATTCGTGTGTTAGGAAGCAATCATTATTATATTATTAATAATAATGATTAATAATCCATACAAATATGGTAAATATAGTAAGGTTTGGGTAGCCTTCTAAACAGATTTTCGTATAATCACACTCGAGTAGTAATTGCTCAAAGCACATGTGCCAAACTTTGTTGAAGGCATTTTCCCTCGCTGCATCATACCTAGTTACACAGGATGTTGTGGGTATACGCAGCATCATACCTAGTTACACGGGATGTTGTGGGTGTACGCAGCATCATACCTAGTTATACAGGATGTTGTGGGTGTACGCAGCATCATACCTAGTTACACAGGATGTTGTGGGTGTACGCAGCATCATACCTAGTTATACAGGATGTCGTGGGTGTACGCAGCATCATACCTAGTTATACAGGATGTTGTGGGTGTACGCAGCATCATACCTAGTTATACAGGATGTTGTGGGTGTACGCAGCATCATACCTAGTTATACAGGATGTTGTTGGTATACGCAGCATCATACCTAGTTCCACAGGATGTTGTGGGTGTACGCAACGTCATACCTAGTTATACAGGATGTTGTGGGTGTACGCAGCATCTTACCTTGTTACACAGGATGTTGTAGGTGTACGCTGCATCATACCTATAGTTATACAGGATGTTGTGGGTGTACGCAGCATCATACCTAGTTACACAGGATGTCGTGGGTATACGCAGCATCATACCTAGTTACACAGGATGTTGTGGGTGAACGCAGCATCATACCTAGTTACACAGGATGTCGTGGGTATACGCAGCATCATACCTAGTTACACAGGATGTTGTGGGTGTACGCAGCATCATACCTAGTTATACAGGATGTTGTGGGTATACACAGCATCATACCTAGTTATACCGGATGTTGTGGGTGTACGCTGCATCATACTTAGTTACACAGGATGTTGTGGGTGTACGCAGCATCATACCTAGTTATATAGGATGTTGTGGGTGTACGTAGCATCATACCTAGTTATACAGGATGTTGTGGGTGTACGCAACAGCATACCTAGTTATACAGGATGTTGTGGGTGTACGCAGCAGCATACCTAGTTATACAGGATGATATGGGTGTACGCAGCAGCAGTGAAGTCTTCTAGATTAAATCGATGTAAAGGTTGGCCAATTTCGTTAGGGTAATCACCCATAGATGATGATATTGTTTCGGATAAAGTTGTCTTTGCCAACTCGCTGGCGAGAAAGCTGCAACTTTTTTTTATCATGAAATGTGATAATTTCATTGGGGGTTCGAATACGAATACATTTATTTCTGGCAAAACTCAGAAACAATCGGTACAATCCTAATATAAGTTGTATTCACACAGGCCAATATGGCTATAATTTCGATCTGTTGTATCTTCGAGGCCTACATGGCGTTATTGTTTTATGCTGCAAATTACATCTCCAGAACAACGTTGCTGTGATTCCCAACAGTATATCAATGTTGTTCGCGTCGGGATCTACGCCTAGAATTTGGAGGTCGCGTGTTGACGAAAGCGTGGTAAAGCCTGCGTTTACACAGTTGCTCTAGCACTGTCGTCTCCATCCTATCCGTCAGACAACATTCACGGAAGTTACTTTGACGGAAAGGGTGAATGTCCTGGTGCCACGGAAGATAGACGATTACATATTCAGTCCGTGCAATTCAACAGCTTGTTAACGGGTGGTGCTAGTACACGGCTGCAGGTTGTCTGGGTTGCCGACTTCGTTTCTTCTTCATTACACAAGCGTTGATAACATTTGTTCCGGCATGACGGGCAAGAGACATCTAGATGTCTGCTTTAAATACACAACAGAGGCCTGCCGAATGCAATTCCAACGTTCCGTTTTCATATAAATGCAACATATTCAAAATAAATTATCAATTTAAATATGGTAGAATCTAATGTGGGCCATTTTAAAGGAGGGGGTCTAAACCCATGTTTGCGGGCCAGTGCTTAAGTTCGCGCGCGAACGTACGCGTTTGCGTGCGTGGGTCCGTGCTTGTGTGTGGTTGCAGGTTGCCTGTTATGCAGGCTTGACTAAGATTGTTTAAAAAAAAAAATCCGATTTCATGGTCGCCTTCAAACAAAATAAAGTGTTTCTAAACTACTTTAGCCTACCTTCGATTTAGACCAACGGTCAATGTCGAAATTCAATTTTTACGTGTCCGACGGCGGACACGTAATCTAAATTAAGTGTCGGACAGCCTACGTCAGCTATATATGTGCAATATTCGTATCTTGCGGTGTCAGTGTGGATAATTCGGGCCTGTGCATGGGTCGTGAGATACTAGGTCCTTAGGATGGGTATGGAGGTGCGATGGGTTCGTACGCACCCCCGGCAGAGACAAAAAGTACCACTTGAGAGGATTTTAAAAATGAACAGCACCCGTTCCCCCATCTTCCAATGTCATGTCCGACTGCGTGCAAGGATCGAATGCAACACCGACAACAATCATGAACGTCGCCGCGCAAAATACCCTACGACACCCTACGTCTTCCGACGCCATATCCGACAGGAGCTGAGGCTCCACCTGAGACTTCGGATTTTTTAGGAAATATTCCATTGGAGGTCTAAAACGCACCTAACAAAATATTATCCACACTACGGGCCTGGACGCAATGTTGAATCGGCCGTGTCTCATCGGGGTAATACCAAAGACGTATTAAGAATAAGAAAGCGTCTTCGGTGTTATCCTCAATCAGTGTCGGCACGGTCCTGCTTAACCACCAGCATTACCTCCTATCCAACGTGAAATACATTGGGATGCCGAAGATAAGGAGTGGTCGCGAAAGTTCGCAAAGTAAAAGAATACGTGTAACTAAAAAAACATTTGGGTCAGTTGGTCGTCACCACGTATCGAGGGGAAACAATAAATTGACACAGTGACGCCACATGTCGAATGGGAAATATTTATTTGCACATTGATGTATTGTCGAAATTAGAACCGGACAGCGCGAGAGTTAATGTAGGCCTGCTGGCAACCAAGACACTCACGACGTAGGCCTGACTATGTTGAATCCGGTGGATATTGACTGTATTTGAGGCTTTGCGAACTTATGCATAAGAGTTGGAACCTGGGGTGGGGTGGCTTGGGGGTCTGAGCTTCCACATATTTTAGGTGGGGACTGGAGATAGGACGAGCCCAAAAATATTTAGGGAAGGTGGTGGATTTTGGGGTGCAATTTTAGATATTTGGCGAGCCTCAAAGTCGGGCATTCTGGGGAGCCTCAAGCGAGTGCAATTGAAGGTTTTTGGTAAACCTCAGTCTCTCGAATATTCACCACGTTCCGACGCCAATTAAATGTGTTTGGAATAATATTCTGACATTAATATCCATTTAAATTATACAAGCGGTTCCCGATTTGTACACGCTGAGTATTCTGTTGTTTGTTTTGTGTAAATTGGCGGATCCTCTACGTCGCAGTTTTCCTACGTCACAATAAAAAGTATTCGCGTGTCTTCCGTCAAACTTTGTCTTTGCCAACAGTGTTGACATAATGCGATTATAATAATGAATTACATTACTTAAGCCTAAGACAAATGCAGCTGTGCTCCAGGAAGATCTTCACAAACTTGGAAAATGGGCTATAACCTGGAACATGGAATTCAATCTTCAAAAGTGCCATGTCATACCTGTAACAAGAAACAAAACTGTCATTAACAATCAATACATACTCCATGGTCAAATCTCTACAAACTGTTTCACACGTAAAATATCTTGGTATGACCATAACCTCAGATCTCCGGTGGAATGCCCACATAAATAACATTTCTCTAAAAGCAAATAGATCACTAGGCTTCCTCCGCAGAAATCTCAAAGTCCCGTCAATTCAAATAAAAACTCAGGCCTACTTCACCTTTGTCAGGTCCATCCTGGAGAACTGTTGTATTGTCTTGCATCCTTATACCCTTACACAAATAAACAAACTAAACATTATTCAACACCGTGCAGCCCGATATGTCGATGCCTCCAGTGTAACATACATGCTCCAGACATTAGGATGGAGATCCCTATCAGACAGAATAACCAAAGCAAAATTATGTATGATGTACAAGATAGCAAATGGCCTAGTGGGTATACCAGCAAACCAATACCGTATACCTGTAAATATACAGTCACTAGAAAACAGCATTCCTTATCTTACCTTATCCCTCACTCCAGATGCAACTACCACTTGTACTCTTTTTTCCAAGTATCATTCGACTTTGGAATTCCCTCCCTCAATATATTGTTAATAAGAACAGCCTGGATGCGTTTAAAAGCAACATCCAGACTTTGCACTACCCCATATTTTATACGTTAACTAGTTCTTCTGCACGTTTTTCTGTTTATTTACACGATAATTGTATTCTTATATATTGCAGTCTAAAAAGAAAAAACACTTTTCCTGTTCGCCTGTCATGCCACATACCGCCTGTATCCTCATCATGTTTAGGCTAGGCGTGTATCGGAAGAAGACTAACTATTCCTGCAAGGCATCTGATCAATTATACATCCCTGCATATAATTCTCATTTTAGCAGTTTTATCTTATGTCTTAATCATAAAGAAAACTGTTTTGGCCAGAAATTCAACAACGGAATGTTTGAACAATCCACGTGATCGGCATCCATTCGTGGTAGCGTGACATATTTCGCTAGACAACAGGTCACGTGGCGGAGAAATCGATTCTGATGGCACTTCAAGGCTTCCGTAGTTTTTATGTTATGACGTTTATTCTGTCGTGAGGAAGTTTGTGAAAGTCGGTTGCTTTGTGAGTTGCCACAGCAAGATAATCTCAATTCTTATGAATTTACGCCCGACTGAATACATACCCACATAACATCGTACAACACACATAAAACAACTTGATACTCATAGGCATAACACATGCATCTGTTCATAGTGTGCAGTGCCAGTAGGCTGTAGCCAGTAGATATTATCGCCCACTTCAAAGCGAGACGAGTGAAAAGTTAAAAGTAATAAAACGTCAAGCTTTCACTTTAAAACCATATATAATTGTAAAGCCTATGTGCATATGGGTATTAAATCGTGCTCGTAAAATGGGCGATACAGCGACGTATGTTGTTGCAAACCGGAGCGCTATTTACGCCTAAAAAACTCCAAAAAGTGCGCTAAGTCTAAGACATAATATTCTTCTTAAACTTAAATTACTAGTAATATGCCTGGGATAATGTTGAAATGAATAATGGAACTAACGCACTGAGGTATCAAAGTTAAGCAAATCGTCAAGTTATAATGGCGAAATCGAGGTGGGTCCGCATTCAACACAAGTCACAAGTGCCGAAAAACATGTCACTGGCCCGGGTAACCTAATAATAATAATATATTAATTGTGTTTATTTTTCCAACATAAAGTGTGATACATCAAGAAATAATTATGTCAGAAAAAGGGGTATACTAAAGAGAAAATTCTTATATTTGTATACCCCTATGATCTGCTTATAACACATGACAAAGATTACATAAATACATATTAATAATAGTAATTTTGTAATAATCGGTATTTTATATTGACTTGCAGCACATTACAATATAATCATGCATTTTTTTAAGCAGTGAAATGTATTTTTTTTACATATATTTGTCAATAATGCACCATTTTAATGTACAAACAAATGCATGAAATGTGGGCTTCATGGCAGTACTGGAAGGCAATGAATTCCAGCATTTTACTCCATAAATTGATAGACACTAACTTTATGTTTGTTCGAACACTTTGTCTGACATATTGATACTGAACTCGGGATGAGTGTGAAGAAGACTGTTTTGTAAACAAAGACTGCAAATTGACAGATACTAGAAAATTTGTATTCAGATTCAGACTGTTTATTACCAAGTAGCATTTCAAATGTACGAGGAATTCTTGGCGTTGTGGCGTCAACATACATGTACGCTTGTCTCCCCTGCCCCCCCATTATGCACACACAAAATATACAATCAGAAGCTAAAACTAGTATAAATTTAAACCAAAGCCAACTGCCAACATATTTTAAGACTCGTACATCTATGGACATAAAGTGAACTTGATAACATAATATTAATACATTCTGAACGTTACCTAAAATGTTAAAAAGTATACATGTAATTAAATAAATAATAAATAAATGTATAAATAAATTAGCTGACGATATAAAAACTAAGCTGACAAAAAGTATGTACATACATGTAGTCAAGTTGATAAATAAAAAAAAAATATATATAAACAATTAGCATGGCGACAACCGACTAAAAACAGTATCATGGCATCTCGCGGTTCAAATGACTCACAGGCTTCGGATAAAAACTATTTATAAATCTAGTGGTCCTTGTCTTAATACTTCTATAGCGCTTGCCAGAGGGAAGAAGTTCAGAGAGATGGTTGGCCGGGTGGGTAGTATCCCGTACAATGCTCTTGGATTTTCGCGCACAGCGATCATGGTAAATAGATTCAATGGATGGCAACTCGTGCCCAATGATTCTAGATGCGCCCTTCACGATAACTTCTAGCCGTTGTTTCTCCTCCTGACTGGCGCGGCCAAACCACACTACATTCGAGAAAGTGAGGATACTTTCAATGATTGCGCGGTAGAATCGTATCATAATCTCCTGAGCAATGCCGAATCTCCTGAGCTGCCTCAGGAAAAACAGGCGTTATTGTGCCTTTTTTGTAATGCACAGTGTGTTTGTGCACCAGCTGAGATCGTTTGAAATTGTTGTTCCAAGGAATCTAAAAGATTCAACCTGCTGAACCTCCACGCCATTTATCGAAAGAGGGTGGATGGGAGTCTTCTTTTTATGAAAATCAACAATCATTTTCTGAACTTCCTCCCTGTATGGCGTCTCATCCGCATTCTCAATGCAGCCCTCCACAGTAGTGTCATCGGAAATCTTGATCTCAAGGACCGATTGGTCCACAGAGACACAGTCATTTGTGAAGATAGTAAACAGGAAGGGGGGTAGCACACAACCTTGTGGGGCACCTGTATTTAGGATAAGAGAGATAGAGTTGTTGACTCTGACAGATTGAGGCCTGTGAAGAAGAAAGTTAAGGACCCAGTGACACATGTCAGGATGTACATTCAACAATGAAAGTTTATCGAACAGCTTGAATGGGATGATAGTGTTAAATGCTGAGCTGAAGTCAATGAACAGGATCCTGGCATAGGTTTCTGGCCTCTCTAGGTGCTTCAGAATGTGATGCAGACCTAAAGCTGCCGCATCGTCTACTGATCTGTTTGATTGATATGCAAACTGGTGCGAGTCCAGGAGGCCGTCGGTGACCGACTTCAGGTACTTGAGTACTATGCGCTCGAACACTTTCATGGCGACTGAGATCAGTGCCACTGGACAGTAGTCATTCAACCCGATGATGTTGGACTTCTTGGGAATGGGTATGATAGTGGAAGTTTTGAAGCAGACTGGAACTCTGCACTGCTGGAGAGAGGAGTTGTAGATGTCCGTAAACACTGCAGAGAGTTGGTCGGTGCAGTTTTTCAGGGTAGATGTGGATATGTTGTCTGGACCCAAAGCCTTCCGCATGCTCTGTCTCCTGAACAGTTTCCTCACCTCAGTTTCCTGGACTATGAAGGGCGGAGACAGAGAGGTACCTGCTGGAAGTGGGCGCTGCTCTGGTGAATAGTTAAGCTTGTCAAATCTGCTGTAAGTAAAAGTCGTTTTATACATAATTGACAAGACCTTAAAGTCTACCAGGTCTTGAAATGTTACATCTATAAAATAGCATACGAGTATGATGAAGTCTATCGACACCACATACCAGTCTGATCACCCTCTTTTGTAATACAATGAACATTGGTGATATACTTAGTTCCCCAAACTTCACAACAGTAACTCATTATTGGTAAGAAGAGTGAGTAATACAAAGTAAGTAAGCAGTTGGTTCCTAGGATATGAATTGCTTCATACATTACTGCAGCTATTCTAGACAGCCTGGTTTAACACTGTTTATGTGATATTTCCAAGTAAGTTTTTCATCAATGTAAACTCCAAGAAATGTTGTCATGTTGACTCTAGTAATTGTGTTATTACAGGTTTTTATATTGAAGTCGATGTTTATCTTGCGATTACCAAAGATAATGTAGTTGGTTTTTTAATATTCAGAGACAATTTATTAATAGTAAGCCATATATATAGTTTGTCTAGTTCTTCACTAACAACACGTTTTAGTCTATGTACATCGGTATCAGAATATAAAATGTTGGTATTATCTGCAAAGAACACAAATTTAAGAAGTTCTGATACTTTACACATGTCATTAATATATCAGATGAACAATTCGGGGCCTAGCACAGACCCCTGTGGTACTCCACATGAAACATTTAGAAGATTAGATGAACATTCATTTATTTTAAAAAATTATTTTCTAATACATAAATAACTTTCCACCCATTTCTCAGTCACTCCACGAACACCATAGAAGTTTAGTTTTTTAGTAGTATTGAATGATTTACGGTGTCAAAAGCTTTCTTTGGGTCAACAAAAACACCAAGTATGTACTTTTTGGTATCTAATGACGTACTAATTTCTTCGATTACGTCAAGCAATGCATGTGAAGTGGACATTGAGGATCGAAAGCCATACTGGCTGTTGGACAAGATATTATTTTTGTCAATAAATTTGTGTAATCGTTTATTATAGAGTTTTTCAAGTATTTTGGAAAATTGGCACAACAACGATATTGGTCTGTAGTTGTCAAATTCTGTTTTAGAACCATTTTTAAATACAGGTAAAACTGTTGCTACTTTCATGTGGGAAGGAAAAACTCCACTTTCAAAAGACATGTTAAATATTGCTGTTAATGGCATAGTAATAGATTGCATTATTTTTTATGATTGTCATATTTATATAAATTGCTGTCTGTTGAGGTTTAGTGTTTACATGCACTGATGATGCCAATGACTTCTTGTTCACTTACTGGATTTAAGAACATGCTGGTTTTATTGTTGTTGTTAAGATAGTCATGAAATGAGGCACCATTTATTGGCGGATCTATTTTGGTAGCTAGTTTACCAATGTTTTAAAAGAAGTTATTCAATCCATCTGCTATGTCTTTGTTGTTGGTAATGTTTCTACCATCCATTACAGTATAATCAGGATAAGAAGATTCGTTGTGTCTTTTATTAATAAGTTTATTTAAGATGTTCCACGTGTTTTACTGTTTTGTTTTTGGTCATCTAATAGTTTTCTATAGTATGTTTTTTCTGCATTTCTTAGTATTTTAATTATCAATTCCACTGTAATACATTCGAGGATGTCATTTATTGATAAGGATTTACTTTCAATTTGTTTATAATTTATGTTGTTATGTACGTAAATGGCAACGCCACCCCTCTAACATTTTCTCTACGTACATTAAAAGACATATGAAGGTAGATGGTCGTTTTGGCGATAATGTTCTGAAATAGGCTGACTAGACACTAGTTGAATGAGACCTCATAAGACCATTACATTGTAACCACAATAATACAGACTAGTCAGTTAATAGAATGTTGCTGAGCACTGGAAACAACTAGAACTGGAACATTGTGCGGCACCGACATTCACTTTACAGTTACACGTCACCATTTTGCAGACCTGCTTGAAAACCATCTTGTCTTGACTTCTCTGGAAAGCATTAACTTAAGACTTAAAGTTAAGACTAAATCATGCTGCAATAACTGTGCATGTAAATATAATAATAATAAAATGACTATAGGCAGTATAGCCAGTTACTGATTCATACAGGCTACAGCTGAGTAAACTAGAACAACGTGGTGTGATTGCACTTGTCAAAGGTTCAAAACGGCAGCTCCTGTACTCTAAACACTACACAACCATGCCTGACTAAAGCTTTAAAACTGGCAGCGTTTATGTCATTATCCGTGACTATACTGAAGTAATGAGTTTTTCATTTTTGTATTGAAAAGTATACTAAAATGAAGCAACACTATATGGCATATAATTTTGGTCTGTTTGGGTTTATTTTAAAATGTTCTTTTTGTAGTGATAAATCACTGATTCATTGCCACCGCGTGTGGCTAGACTCCAACATGTTCCTTGTTGGTCTGACTGGAGGCATTGCCACTGGCAAGAGCACAGTGGCTGACATGTTTGTACAACTGGACTGTCCTCTGGTGGATGCTGACAAAATCGCTAAGGAAGGTATATATTCACTTTTACAATGCACCTGTATTACATAAAAAGTTATTTCAGGTGAATCACTTTTCTACCTCTCTTGCTCCATTGTTCATTTGGACAGGTTCACAATTTGCAGCTTTCCTCCTTTGTGTCAAAGGTTGGTTCTATGTAGCATCCAGTCCTTAGGACTGCTTAATGCGCAGTACACTTCACCCCCTGGCAAACCTGTTCATCTTCTCCAGTCGTGGGTGGTAGGTTGACTGGAGACGTAACCACTGGCAGATATCCTTTTCAATGTTGGAAGTTAACTGACTCCGCTGGTTGCGACTGTGCCACCCCTGCGAACAGTACAGATGTTTGTGCCCCATATAAAAGACAAAGCCATGGAATCCCAAAATCTCGATGTATAAATAGTTCTCCTCCCTGAACACTAGGGCCTACGTGTAATAGCCAAAACTCAAACAACCGAATCTGTAAGGCAACGATATTATTTGGCTTAGGTTTACTCCAGCATTTTGTAGAGCTATCTGCCAGTGGGCATTGAAAGTTTGAAACTGGTGTGCGAGAATGGACCTGTTCATTTGAACCTATCTCAATTTGTCTGGGAAGCTACACCACAATTACTGTGCAAGGACTATTTGATAGCATGTATCTGCCAGAGTCTATAGCCAGGTACTCATTCATGCGAACTGAGGCATCGGGGAGTGAACACAATTTAAAAAGTAGCAATAGGATTTGAAATAAGTTATTTTGATTGTGAGTTCAGTGTTATGATCATTACACTACCATGCCTGATGTTCAAATAACATTTCAATTTTATTTGTCATCTATGTATAATATTGTCTATCCTTCTTCCCCTTGCTCCCTTGCAAGGTGGGAGGGGGCACGTCACTTGATAGCTTCTTCCCCTTGCTCCCTTGCAAGGTGGGAGGGGCCACGTCACTTGATAGCTTCTTCCCCTTGCTCCCTTGCAAGGTGGGAGGGGGCACGTCACTTGATAGCTTCTTCCCCTTGCTCCCTTGCAAGGTGGGAGGGGGCACGTAACTTGATAGCTTCTTCCCTTTGCTCCCTTGCAAGGTGGGATGGGGCCACGTCACTTGATAGCTTCTTCCCCCTGCTCCCTTGCAAGGTGGGAGGGGGCCACGTCACTTGATAGCTTCTTCCACTTTGCTTATTAATGTTCGCCAGCCCCCCTGTTGTCGGCAATGCTCTTCCATTCTTAGCCAGCCCCCCTGTTATCGGCAATGCTCTTCCATTCTTTGCCAGCCCCCCTGTTGTCGGCAATGCTCTTCCATTCTTAGCCAGCCCACCTGTTGTCGGCAATGCTCTTCCATTCTTTGCCAGCCCCCCTGTTGTCGGCAATGCTCTTCCATTCTTGGCAACTCTCACCTGCCCTCCAGAGGTCATGTCATATGTGATCCACATTGCCAAAATGAGACACTTCTTGGAACAAATATGTGTTGATTTTTATTGCATACCTAAATAGAGCACATTCAGAGATTTATATTCACAATATTTACAAACATACAGCAATTTGAATGTTGAAAATACAAAACTATTGTTTTGAGAAAAACAGCTTCAAAGTTTTCACTCAGTCTGCTGTGTTCAACAGTGCTTTTCACTTTGTGGACTATGGATTTCACTGTTAGCTGTGGTTGCCTCTCTGTTGGCTGCGGTTGCCTCTCTGTTGGCTGCGGTTGCCTCTCTGTTGGCTGCGGTTGCCTCTCTGCTGGCTGCGGTTGCCTCTCTGCTGGCTGCGGTTGCCTCTCTGCTGGCTGCGGTTGCCTCTCTGCTGGCTGCGGTTGCCTCTCTGCTGGCTGCGGTTGCCTCTCTGTTGGCTGCGGTTGCCTCTCTGTTAGCTGCGGTTGCCTCTCTGTTAGCTGCGGTTGCCTCTCTGTTGGCTGCGGTTGCCTCTCTGTTGGCTGTGGTTGCCTCTCTGTTGGCTGCGGTTGCCTCTCTGTTAGCTGCGGTTGCCTCTCTGTTAGTTGCGGTTGCCTCTCTCTGTTAGCTGTGGTTGCCTCTCTGTTGGCTTGGATTTTCACTGTTGGCTCTGGTTTTCACACTATTTGCTGTAGTTTAAAACATTGCCAGCAATTAAAACCAAACTTCATAGGTGCCACAAAACATCAAAATAAACATGATTGGGGAACATTATAATTTCAACAACTAACACATTATAGTTTAGTTAATTCCGGATTGTTTCACGATGGAAACTAATTTTCAAAAAGATTTTTGTGAAGTAGTGTTTTGGCTCGTCACTCATATTAGTTACGATGAGCATCACTGAGAAGTGTCTCATTTTGGAATGGTGGGTAACATGGTGCCCGCCCTAATCAGGATCCTGTCAGTTTAACTTTTAAACAAAGACATGTATAATGCTTTTCGCTCACAGTTGTGCAGCCTGGTCACAAAGCATGGTTTGAGATAAAACGCAACTTCGGAGCGGAGGTGATCCAGGAAGATGGACAGCTCAAACGGGATGTGCTTGCAAGTGTCATCTTTGCAGACAAGGAGAAGAGGAAACTTTTAAACCATATCACCCACCCTCAGATACTAAAGTCCATGCTGTGGAAGCTGCTGGCATTTGTCTTCGCAGGTAGGTTGTCTACTTCTGATTTACTTGTTATTCATAGGGTTAATACCATCTTTGGAAATATGGCTTTCTCTCTCTGCTGCGCCGACACTTTGGAATTTTAGTGTTAGATCAGTTGAAGATGTTACACAATTCTGCTTTCCACAAAAATTTTACTATCTAACTTTGCATATCCACCTTAGCTCCCTAGCTTACCTATCTATCTGTTGACAATATTAATACTGCTCATCAGTTTTGAGATTGACAAACCCTTTTTGTTGTGGTGCACTTTGAAGCAAGGATTTAGGTGCAAAAGAAGGTACCTTATTATTACATGTATTACTAGGTCAGTGGGGACTACAGGGGTTGTATCTAATAATAATAATGTTTTTATTTAAGAAATAAAAATAGATGGTTAATAAAAAATTAAAATATGTCATCACCGTGGTGACAGAGTTTTGTACACGAGAGAGATGTTCAATTACAAAATGTCATGAAAATTATGTTTAACATGTTAAGTTTTAATCTCCATTTTTCCATAGGCTGCTTAAAGTGATCATTATTTAAATAATAATGCATAGTTTATGTTTTAGGTCGCAAAATGATCAGTACTCAGTAGTTATACTAGTGTAACTGTTTTAGTTTGTAAACACCTGAATCTATTTTTGTAGAGATATGCAGTGTCTAAATAAATTTGATTTGATTTAGTGCATGATTTATATTATATGCAATCTGGTGATTTGATCACTCTGATGTTTGGACATAACAGTTAATGAACTACCAAGATGGTAACTGTAGGGGCTAACTCTAACATTAGATTCAAATTAATAACCAAATTGGTAATTTCAACTGGTAATTTGGTTTACATTTGCTACTGTCACAGTAAATCCTGATCCCCTATACCATGTTGGCCAGTTCTCACTGATTATGTAACTGAATCACTGGCGCCAGAAACAAAATTAATATTAGGTTGGCTGAGCCATAGCTTCAGCACCACTGCACCTCTGCAACACTGCACCTCTCAGAAACCTCCGATTGGACCCAAAATTGTGCCCCCCTTCCCTAAGTATTGGGGGCTAATACTATCTCCAGTCCCCCACCAAAAATATTCGGGGCAGAGACCCCACTTCCGGTGCCTTTGTGAATGTATTGTAACACAAAACTGTGTTTCTTGCTGTTGCCACCAGGCGAGCAGTTTGTCATACTCGATGTGCCGCTGCTGTACGAGACCAAGAAAGTGTTACCCTACGTCTTCTATTCAGTAGTAGTTTTCTGGTGAGTAATTCTTGAATATGAATAAAAATTAAGATTAGTAGAGAGCTTTCTTGACTTTAAAAATTATTACTTATCAGCATTATCCAATTTTTAGTATTGGCAATACTTGTATATGATGCAAACTATATACCAAAATATGAAAACTTATTCAGTAGTCTACTGTATGTAAGTGCATGGACAAACAGGCATTTTTGTATATATAACATGTACTCTGTAATGACAATTGATTGCCAAATTGCCATGATTTTTATCAATATATTGACCATATTCTAACCTAATTGATTAATGTCTTAACAGTCTGTGTGTAAATTTACTACTTACATAATATATTGTTTTTATTATAAACTATACCGGGTAGTAAATACTAAGTCTATTCTAACATCTTGACTGGCCAGATATACTTTCATAAACCACAGTTATTCATATAAAAATGATTTCACCATTTATGATTATCGACTTTGTACATTCACAAACAATGAAGTATTGCGATTTATCTGTGAACAAAGTTTATCGGGGTCAAGGGTATTCACGGGAAATTATATTGAAAATGAGTTTAATTTAAGTTTAATTAAAACAAGGCTATTTGTCCTCTTTTTATATGATATTCTTAGTATTGGAATTTATATGTTGAAGGTAATTCTAGGTATATTGCCTGGCAAAACATTGAGATTCAATACTGCAGTTGTAGACAGGGTGAACCACAAAACCTTTCCATGTTTAGCACACATTCACATGGTTCCTACATACATGTGTACAAAACTCCTAAAGATATATGTGAATATTTGAATAACTGCAAGATATATATATATATGAATTTGTTAGACTATATTATATTGTTGCACCATTTGCCATACGGTGTTTATTTTATATCCGTACGTACACACATACATACTCGTACGTATGTGCAAACCCTCCTTCTGTTCTTCGCTTTGTTTCTTTCTCTTAGTTTGCCATAAGAATGATGAATATAAATATTAGCTTTGAATTGAACTCTTTTTCTTTTATTAATTAATCAGTTATTTATTGTTGAATCAAACATTGTAATATTTAAGGGTGGCTCTCACGACAGTGACCTTGCGGTCTTAGTGAGAGTCTCCCTGGTCAGTACAGTAACATCATATCAACTAATTTTCTTTTCTATAAAATGTAAACATAGACTATTATGTTATTTAGTTGTTTTCATTTGTTAACAAATTACACCATACATGTATTCATGTTTGGTGTAATTGATGTACATATATTATGTCTCAAAATATACTTTACAATGGTTATTATTTTGCTATTGGTTCTAGTATGCAATGACCAAAATAAACTATATTCATTGTCATTCAAGACAACTCACTCATGGCTGATTGTGGGTACCGGAACAGACAACCTCACTCTAATAATACACATTTGGGTGGTCAAAATGATAGCATATATAAGTTTACACTACGTAACATGATTCTACAAACGTAAGTTTTACCTTCAATATATCTACATTGCGCGAACAGTTGTGGTAGCCTGCAATGCTGTCACTATATCTTCCAGTGACAAGGACACGCAACTAGAGAGATTGCAACAACGTAACAACTACTCCATTGAAGAAGCGCAGCAGAGAATAAATGCTCAGTTGCCATTGGAAGAAAAATGCAAACGGGCCACATACATCATTGATAATTCCGGCAGCACGGAGGAGACATGGACTCAGGTGAAGATGGTCCACGCGAAGTTACGCCGTTGCAAAGCACACTGGGTAGTGAGGGTCATTCTGGGACTGATTGCCTTTGTAGCGTTATTCCTGTCTTTCTGGAGTGCTCGAGCAACCATGCGTTTGCTGGATCTGTGAAATAGCCATGTCACTCTGGGGACTGGTCAATTTTTCGTTATGAACCCGGAAGTAAATTTGTGGTCTATCCCCAGCTACACCTTGACAAGAGTCCAACATAATCGCCTCCTAATAGAAAGTTATATAAAAAGCTGTGTTGTCATTACAACTGTTTGAATGATGCTTAACCATAAAAATCCAAAGATCAGTGTGCAGTATCCTAACAAGGGGAAAACCACCAAACAAGTATTGATATCTAAATATGGTGTTGATCGCAGCATGTTTTAATTGACAAGGTGCCAAGATGCAGTCGGGGACAAGTCACTGTTTTACTTTACCATTTATGAGGCACAAATGAAGTGACTGTAATTGTTTTGCATATTTTGGACGATAACATTATAAGTGTTGACTTTCAGTATGTTTAGCATCCTCGGCAACAAAACACCAGATTTTTGTCTTAAAAAATTGAGAATTCCCTGGATGTCAGTGAAATAAATAATGATAATTATGTCTGACTCTAGGTAGTGATATGTCCCAATTATCTATGCAGAAAATCATCTGGTAATAAGTTAGTTTGCCATCTGTGAACGTATCTGCACAGAATAAAATTATTATGCAGGACAGATTATGGGAGTGCATAATTAGGCTGTTATTAATTTGAATTGCCTCTTGAGTGCCTGGTTTTGAAAGTAACCTGATGCCCGAGTTATATTTGGATAACCCTTCTGAGGATCAGGATGTTGTTGATTACTATAAATGTAACACATATTTCATCCACCATAAACAATATATTTCAAATGTGAAAAGTTTCATAAAAACATTGTATCTTTATTGTGATATGTGAGCTTACTGTTATTTATTTATTATGAAGAATGCAATATTGTATCATTATTTCTAAAATAAAACATTGAAAACCTTTGGTTTGTTATTTAATAACAATATCTTATACATACAAAATAAACCAGGACACATGGTTGTCAATATAAATACACGTTTACCAAGTGGATTTCCTCCAGCTTTAAAGTTGTCCCTTGTTTGATTTAGCTGTTCATGAATCAAGTTCTTGGTGAAATCTGAGGTGTCTTGAATATAATGCAGTCAGTTCAGTGAGAGCACAACCTTTTGTTGAAATCATCAAAATAGTAGGCAAACAGATCAGCAGGGCTTGTGCTACACCAAAACAATGTTCATAGGTTTTTTCAATGTCATTTTGTAATTGTAGTTGCTTACCAACTTAACATCAACAATCACCGACCGTAGCATTATCTGTTTGGATTTGCCATAATGTGACTCAGCTGCCTGCAAGGCCATGCAATGGTGCCACTCATAGATTACACATGCTATATACAGATTTGATAAACTTAAGGGCATTATTGACTACCCCCTGGTCAACATGTTGGCAAGGGAAATATCCAACAAATCATAGCAGTACAATACCATGTGTCTGTGAATAACCAGTTCAAAATGTGTTGACGAGCAACTCGCAAACATTGAGCAGTTGGCTGCATCAGTTTGGCGAGATCCAATGAACAAACTCCGTTCCATCATGAGCAGCAGGTAGCGGGTGTAGAGGATCATATTTGTTCATTTGTGGATCTTAGGGGTTTCTATTAGCAGATGTGCACCACTTGGAGTTTGAATGACAAGGTGATGTATTTTTAAGTGTGTGAGGCAAATAAGACAACAACATGAATTACTCTTCAAGTTCTTTACTCATT
The DNA here is from genome assembly GCA_020002185.1 of Paraescarpia echinospica. Taxonomy (NCBI): domain Eukaryota; kingdom Metazoa; phylum Annelida; class Polychaeta; order Sabellida; family Siboglinidae; genus Paraescarpia; species Paraescarpia echinospica. The sequence goes on along the minus strand of CM034531.1, from coordinate 92,660,231 downwards.
CAGTTTACTCGCATAAAAACAATGACATTCACCAACATATCACAACATCATAAGTTTATACTGGCCTTACATAACGTTGCACCAATTAAAAAATAACTTAAATAATTATCTTATCAGCTTTGGCATTGGTGAAAAGTCACAATCTGTTTTATTAAATTACTAAAATACTGTAAGTTTGTATTCAGTGCAGTATCTCGCCCTTAGGACTGCTCAAACTGAGGCAACAGAACACAAAATGACATCAAGGAATTTGAACCTTGGTCCTGCTGACCAAGTGGCTGGTGTACTCGTCATACTACTGCACCAACTCAATGTTTTATGGTAGTTGAAGTTTACGTTAGTGGGTTCAAACTGGAGAATTAATGAATAATTAACAAATAGCAAACAAGCCTCCTACCCAGTTGGAAACAGCTTTGAAAATTTATCGAAAAGATATCTTAGACCAATTCTCAACCACATTTGCTCGTTTTTGCACCTGCAACAGCCATATCAGTTATAATGTTATACGGTTATACAACACACAAGTCACATATAAGAATAATTTTATGGACACTACACTATGTTTCCTACCTAAAATATACATAACACTACTTTAGCTAGTGAAAGTTGTTTACGTTCTTAATAAACACCATCAAAGATATCAGTATTAATCATCACTGCCAAAATACAAGAAATAATAACGCATGGTTGATACAATTAATATAAACAGTATGACAGGAAATCAGATTTCCCACTTCATCCACTATTTTGGCCGACTGTCTAAGTACAAACTTGAGAATTCCCACTCCACCCATCCTTACACAAGTCTGCCACAATGGGACTTTAGTAAGTGAGAAATTTCCAGAAATTCACCCGTTTTAATAATATGGAGACAAGACAGTGCCAGACTAGTGAACATATTCCAAGCCACACTGACAATGTGTAGCTGTTATTTTGGAACATGGTGCAGGTTAGAAAACGCCAAATTGTTATTCAAACAAATCATCTTTCTAAAAGGATCAAACCAACATCTTTTGCCACTGTTTTAAATAAGGTAGATACTTATCTCCATAATTGACAGGAAAATTACTATATCAAGGTATTAAAATATAACTTAATTTAAAATAAATAAAACCATTTGTCACTGGTACTGCAGCAGACCTTTCACTATCTTTGCTTATCGTGTTTTCAGTACAAGTTTTGAGCAAACCTTGATCCTGTCTTCTGTCAGACTTCACCAGTGTACTAACTGTAGGATGGACAGTGAAGACAACCCTGCTACTGGCAAGACTTTCAGCTGCATGAGAACATTCAAATGGGTTCCCGCCCAAAGGCGGCACTGAAATAAATCATCTCGCCGCGTTGATTTAAATCACCTATGTCCCGGTAGCAAGTCAACTGCTATTACTGAGGCAGGTTCAACTGATTCACCTAATGATATACTGATAAAAACAGTGACTTCTCAGGTAAACCCTCTACATGCAACACTGCAAATCCAATCCAGTAGAAAAAATTGCGTCAGCTAAAAGCTACCAACTTTTCACACCTATGGAATGGCAGCTGTTACGCATGCACGATATAGCATTTTAGCATACACAAATCTATTTTAATCTGTTGTTATGGGTTATTATCCTACAATGTCACATGGTGCAATCCATTTGATACATGTTGACCCAGTTTGCCGTTACTACAGTTGTGGCATAATCCTTATCTATCATCCTATCTTATTGTGCGTATGTCCCTTTCGAAAAATGTGACATTCGAAAAAATTTCACACGGTGCTATAAATGCCCATGTCAGTTTTCGGAAACTATTATATTTCGGCTGTGTCCTTCTGTCTGTATCTGCTGTCACATTTCAGCTCCAGTGACAACATAAATCTGCACATGACAGTTAGTCACCATGAGGTGACACCAGTCTTGTTAAAATGTGATCTCCGTCGTCATCGACCGACGTGTTGATTCTGCAGTTTTCTTGAAGATGATCACGTCAGGGGCAGCAACAGTGGCACCACCACTAGATGAGGGGAGCGAGAGGGCTAGGGAGACGGGGTGAATCCCATCACCTCCGGATGTGGTTAGTGATCCACTCTAGTCCCTGGTAGAGGCTGCCAACAGAACAGCACAGACGCAATTGTAATAACTCTTTTATGTGTACTTTTGTCCTAGTAAACATTCTTTGGATAGTTTATGTATACACGGATTCTTTTGGTATTGAGGACAGCCTCTACTGACACTTGACAAAGACAAGAACAACAACATGTGCACAATCGGCTACATAACTATAATAACTGTGACAACAAAAGGAGGTAGGATATAACAGCAACCCATTAGCACCAGATTGTCCATAATAGTCACTTCACAAAAGCTGCAACATGAACAGATGGCTTGTAGTGCAACACAAGTTAGACAGGTATGTCCACTTCAAAGTAGCAGCATTTTGTAGTGCGTTTATTAGAGCCTTGCTAGTTTTAGGGCCTTGCTACTTTCTACAGTGGCACCACACAAACTGGCTAATAAAATAACTGCCACAAAGGTTGTTATCATAAATCTATTATTGAGCTTTCTCAAAATGCGTTTCCAGTTTAGGAGTAGACACTTTAAAATTCAAGGGCTTTCAGAGTTTTAAGGATACCTACGAATGTTACTAGATAGAAAAGGATGATTAGATACATGATGCAATGATGGTACTCACCCTTCCCCTGTAAGGGCACAGCAAGCCTGTATGTGCCAGATGTGATCTTTGACAGAGGTTAGGTTGAGCTGCTGTGAAATCTCCGCTGAGGACATGGCACCTTTCAAGTCCTGCTTGTTAGCAAATATCAGCACTGCTGCTTTCTTCAAGTCCTGAAAGCAGGAGAGATATTTCTTTATGAATGACAGCAAATATCAGCACTGCTGCTTTCTTCAAGTCCTGAAAGCAGGAGAGATATTTCTTTATGAATGACAGCAAATATCAGCACTGCTGCTTTCTTCAAGTCCTGAAAGCAGGAGAGATATTTCTCTATGAATGACAGCAAATATCAGCACTGCTGCCTTCTTCAAGTCCTGAAAGCAGGAGAGATATTTCTCTATGAATAACAGCAAATATCAGCACTGCTGCCTTCTTCAAGTCCTGGACGTAGGATTGAAGGGGACATTATAAACCTGCATCTGTATCAGTTGTACGTATAAGACTATAACAAACATATGAACCCCCCTGTGTTGATGGTTAGCAATAGCTACTGTTAATACAGGAGTTGGCCATCACCCAACTTCATTCTTATAGTGATTTATATTTAGAGACATTTTTCCTGATATATATTTCAACTTTACATATCAGAATAACTTGTTCACACTGCAGCATTAATACCAAACACCATCCAAATAAATTACCAGGTATGTAAAAAATGGGCCCTGAAGTCCTTTAGACTAATACGTCTATATATGACCCCCCGGCTGACCAAATGAGTGATAAGTCGGAAAAATTGTTTTCTTACATCCTTGTAAAGGTTTGGTAGGGTGCTTTACACGGTTTCAAAAATTATGACTGCTACAAAAATTGGCAAAGTTATGGAGCATTGAACATGGTAGGGGTCAAAAAGTGAAAATGAAGAAAACGGCTGTTGAAGTTTTACATTATATATGCAAATGGATTGCATGGAAATATTACATGCACAAGATTCAAATGTGGCACACAGTATGTAATATGTATGTTATGTGGCAATGATACACTGGAAGTACAAATGTGCTGCTACAAAGACTTACCAAGTTATGCCAGATTATGTCTTTATGTGTAAAACTAAGAGGACAGATTATTTGAGAGCAAAAGGTAGACTCATTGTTTGACACAGTTTAAAACCTACAGGCAACTGCCCAGTTTAACAGGGGTCTAGGCTTAATGGTGTCTGTTGACACAAGCTACTGCCAGTGACAAATTACAGATCAGTCACAGTTTCCATCAAACAATAGCAGGCAGAGAATCTTAGCTCCACAGCTGGGTGTAATACACAACCAGAGCCACCAAGATTCATGGTCAAGTAGATTAGCTCAATGCACCAACTAAGACAATACACACCACTGTGAGTGACAGTGTCCAGAGTGAGGCCTAAGCAGTGTCATCATTGCTGAATAGATCAATTAAACCTGCCAAGTGGGTGACATTCTGCACAAGTGTTCATTAATCCTTAGTGATTGTTCAGAACACCAGACTGACCACATAACTAAACAAAGCGAATGTAATAGGTGAAGAACAGGCAGTGTTCAAATAGGGGTATTGGTTGAATTGTATTTGTCTCGACGCAAAAGGCTTTATTGTGCCTTCATCGATTATAAGAAAGCATTTGATTTAGTAAACCGGTCCTCCCTGTGGTCTAAGATAATTTCATGCGGTATTAATGGTATTGTGTTGAAAGTTGTATACAACATATACTAAAATGCTAAATCATGTATAAATCAGGGCCAGGCTGTGTCAGCCTTCTTCTCATGCGATGTATAGGTATGGCAAGGAGAAAACTTGTGTCCTTTGTTATTTGCTATTTACCTGAATAATTTTGAACACTGTTAGTCACAATTATAACGGACTTGACATGGCAGCTGGTGAAATTTACAACAACCTTAGTGATGATGATGTAGAAAATGTATGTTCTACTATATGCTGATGACACTAGAATGATTCAATCAAATACAGATTTCTTGCTTGTGTATAGCGGAACTATGTCAACTCTTCTAATGGTTGACATTTGGTTGTTTCAGGTGTCAACTATATTGTGAATCTGTAATTATTAGTCTATATTGATACAATTGATTTACACAGTACCATGTCTACACAAGGCATGGCAAGTGTAAACAGAACAGTAGAATGCATTTAATATAAATAAAGTGTAGGATATTTCACTCTATAGTTGTCCAGAATATTAATTTTCTATGTTTACATCTTTAACCAATATACACCACAGTCACACCATTTTATAATAATTAAATGAACATTAAAATAAACACAACTTGCAATTATAGAGAATCAATCATTTTGAAGATACAGGTTAAAAGCTGCAGGCAACTGAGTTTAACAGGGGGTCAAATGTGTCTGCTATGCCTGTGACCAATTAAACATTAGTCAAGGTCTCAATGGAACAATGCAGAGTGGAGTGAGGCCAGGGCAGTTTCTGGCACAACACACAACATCTACTATTGGGGGTGGTCTCAAGGGCCCTTCTCAAAACCACATCACTAGATAATGTAAAACTTTTGCACTTTGGGGGCCCCCGAGGTGCCCTTAGAATTATTAAATCAAATACAGATTTCTTGTGTTTAGTGGCAGCACCCTAAGATACATCTATGCAAAATTAGAAAAAAAGTTGCTGAACAGTTTTTAAAAAAATAGGCAAAATGTGACAAATTACCAGCTTTTTGGGCCCTTGGGGGCCCCTTAGAATGATTCAATCAAATACAGATTTCTCGTGCATAGTGGCAGTACCCTAAGATGCGTCTATGCAAAATTAGAAAAAAAGTTGCTGAACAGTTTCTGAGATACAGCAGCTAACGGCAGATGTCGGATGCAGAGTGATGGCAATAGTCCGTTTGACCTTCCGCTCAAAGGACTAAAAATGGGAAATTTACAGAAACAAAACAAAAATTCTGTGGTGGTGGGTGCTGGCATTTGGTGACAATGCAGACAGCAAGTAGAAGGCACTGAGACGTACCTCGCAGGCCAACATCTTGTACAGCTCCTCCTTGGTGATGCTGAGACGCTCTCTGTCAGTGCTGTCTATCACCAGGATGACAAACTACAACAGGAAGGCACTACAATAGGATGACAAACTACAACAGGAAGGCACTACAATAGGATGACAAACTACAACAGGAAGGCACTACAACAGGATGACAGACTATGATATGACAACATACTAGTTACAATAGGATGACATATTACAACAAGATGATAGAGTACAATAGGGGGACAAATTACTGTATGACAACAAACTACAATAGGATGACAGAATACAGTAGGACGACAGGCTACAATAGTATGACAGACTACAATAGTATGACATACTACAATAGGATGACAGACTACAATAGTATGACATACTACAATAAGATGACACACTACATTAGGATAACAAACTATAATAGGAAGATACTACAATATATGGCATAATACATTAGGATAACAAACTATAATAGGAAAATATTACAATAGATGACATAACACATTAGGATAACAAACCATAATAGGAAGATACTACAATAGATGACATAATACATTAGGATAACAAACTACAATAGGAAGATACTACAATATATGGCATAATACATTAGGATAACAAACTATAATAGGAAGATACTACAATAGATGACATAACACATTAGGATAACAAACTACAATAGGAAGATACTACAATAGATGACATAATACATTAGGATAACAAACTATAATAGGAAGATACTACAATAGGATGATAGACTACAATAGGAAGACTAAGTAACTATACAATGACAAACTACAATCAAACGAGAGATTACAGAAAGATGGCAAACTACACTAGGACAGAACATACATATGATGAGTCAATGACAAACTACAACAGGATTTTAAATACTATGGCTGCATCATTAAATTTTAAATATTACTGTTTTCCTTAGCATATAGTAATCATCAGACTGACAATACAAGACATTTGGTTATGTAAGTGGAAAACATTATCACTCTGCCCATGACAGTAGCAAACACTTTCAAGTAGGAAGAATAAACCTTCCACACACAGCAATTAACCCTTGTACACTACACACGCACGAACGAACGAACGAACGTCCTGGTAGACTTTCACAGTTCCCTAAGTCTACACTGTAGTGTCCACAGTAGGGTTGTGACAACTCTACAGTAAACACCAGTAATGGACACTACAGTGTAGACATCCACAGTTCCCTAAGTCTAAACTGTAGTGTCCACAGTACGGTTGAGACAACTCTACAGTAAACACCAGTAATGCCAGCTAGACATTTAACAAAAGCTCTCATACAATACACTAACAGTTTACTTTTAAAGTATGTCAGAGAACACCCCATTGACAGTTGGTGACTGACCTCTGAGTTTGTGAAGTATGTGTTCCATGCGGAGCGCAGTGATTCCTGGCCTCCGATATCCCACATGAGGAAGTGAATGTTCTTCCAAATGACTTCCTCCACATTGCTACCGATGGTGGGTGACGTGTGCACCACCTCATTCATCAAACTACAACATACACAGCCAGACATGTTGTGTATGGACATGTTGTGTATGGACATTCGTGGTAAAACGCAAATAATTTCTGGATTGTAAATTACAGATTTATTAGTGTCAGACATAATTCCAGGGCACATGCACTTGGTGAATATACAGACCACGTGCACTAGAAAAATGGGCCAAAAGGTCCTGAAGTCCTTTGGACTATATTGTGATTTTGTAATTATTAATGAAATGTTTTTTGATGAATCATAGTTACAGATCATTAATGGGTAACGTTTACATGTTTAGTAGTAACTGGATGCATGCCAGTGAAGATACACCTGGAAATAAAATATACAAGTAGACCGCTTCGTGAAGATTGTATACTCAGAATCAATTTATCGGACCTATAAATACGATACATATACAATGAATAACGTAAGTAACAGATAAGGTCGGGAGACTCCCATTAAGATATATAATATCGCTAGCACAGGAGCCACCCCATTAATATAAACAAACAACTAAATTTACATGTCACAAATCAGAATAGCATATGACTTGTTTTACAGTTGATTATATGTACTCATGTATGCATTGACGTACATATGGATACTTAGGTATACATTTCAATATGTATTACGAATGACAAATAAAGCAATTATGAATATGACAACTGGATTCACAATTTTAAATTAAAAAGTTGTTTGTGTATGTTGAAAAACCATATAGACTGTGGGTGTAAATTTTATTAATGATAACACTTGGTGTATTGTTAACTGTCTCTACTATATATGTATATATTAGTTAATGTGTTATTAAAAATACTGTTGAGTTTGATCCCGATACTCTGCTATTTAGGCTGATTTCCAGTGGTTGTAGAAACCTTGCAGGAGAGTTGATGAGCTGCAATCTCACATGTAGCACAGTTAAAGGTTGTTTAAGAAAATGTGCACACAGTCTCTGTTCTCATTTTGCCCCTACCACCCTCCCCCAGAAAGAAGAAAGAGATGAACTATGATAAAACTTTTTTTGTTCACAAGGTACATATACATAGCATGTATTTTGACTTAAAAACATTAGCAATTAATGACATAATACATTATAGTCCATATTGAGGCATACATTCTGTGACAATGGCAGGCAGAGGAAGTGAAATACACAACTGCCCAAGTTCTCTGGCAGTGACCAATACACAGAACTTGGCAGCTGGCCAGAGTCTGCCACAGTAGTAAGCAAGCAGTCACATTTTTTTTTAAATTCTGCATTTTGGGGGGCCTTGGGATGCCCTTAGAATGATTCAATCAAATACAGATTTCTTGTGTATAGTGGCACTACCCTAAGATACGTCTATGCAAAATTAGACAAAAAGTTATTGAAGAGTTTTTGAAAAAAATAGGCAAAATGTGAACATTTACTAGTTTCTGGGGGGCTCTGCGGGGCCACTAGAATCATTCAATCAAATACAGATTTCTCGTGCATAGTGGCAGTATCCTAAGATATGTCTATGCAAAATTAGAGAAAAAGTTGCTGAACGGTTTCTGAGATATGGCAGCTAACGGTGCATGCAGAGTGATGGCATTAGTCCGGTGGACCTTCAGCTCAAAGTACTACAAATAATTATCATTTAACATGGTAAGGGGTATTGTTTATAATGTCACTACACTGTTCTTCATTGGTCCCGTACCTAATCTCAGATGCAAATGTTGATGTGCACCTGAGCTCGGTTTCCAAGGATTTAGGTGACAATTAAGAAGCCTATATCTTTATTATTATTTTCATTATTATTTTCATTATTATTTTCATTATTATTTTCATTATTATTTTCATTATTATTTTCATTATTATACAGTAACTGAATTTTGTCACTGTATTTCACCCTGAAACATGTAAATAGACCCCATCTACCAGTTGGCTGGCTGTCTAGAACAATTCCCATGACCCATAATTTATTATATACACCAGACTGTGCCCAGGACATCCAGCCACATCTTCAACTACACTTCACTTGTGATTCAATGGCACTTGACACTAGGGAATACCAGACTGATCATAATCAGTTAATACAATTGACAATATGACAATGGGGTTAGTAAGTCAACACATCTGACCATCTGGGTAGCTAGGGGAAACACACTGGGTGGTGAACTAATTAATTAAGACAAGGCTGTGTGGAAACAAAGCTTACAGAAGACCAGCAGTGGGTGATGACAGGGGATCACACTGCAATTAACACATTCACCATTCCCCAGTGACACCCTGCAGTGGTGTTGATGAAGGCATCCTAGAACTGCGATTTGACTCAGAAACATGATTTTAAAATGCATGTAGCTGATAGCTAAAAGTATATTCTGATAGGGCCACGTTTGCCTTTTCTAAAAAGAATTTACTGGGCCCAATCAAATATTATTTTGTTCGATGATTTCAGTTTTATACAAACTAACTTTTCACAAATAAACTAATATATGTATCCAAATCAAATTGGTTAGACTTTCTGGGTAAATGATTCTTAAAATGAAATGTGTGTAACATTAAACTGTAGGGAAACTTTAATTATGGTTGTGTTTCCCTTCCCAAAGTACTTAAAGCACATTTTACAATACATTTTGTATCCTCATGTAATATAAATAAGTATATATCATATACTAAAATGAAACAAAAACTAACAAAACTATAGACTTTCAATTAAGTACTAATTAATTGGAGGAAGATCAACTCACAACTGGTAGAGAATGGTTGTCTTGCCAGCATTGTCGAGGCCCACTATAATCACCTTGTGTTCTGAAAACAAAGAATACATTCAACATCACCATTAACAATATTAATGGTTACAAGATTTAACTAGAAGTAGCATGACTGCCATTAAAAAAGCAACCAGCGTAGCAAAGTTCTACTTTTCATGTGTACTTTGCCCAAGGTAATAAATTCAGATATTTATTTTGTAAATTGTATTTTAAACAAACATGTTGCATACTTTCTCACATGTAATGGCACAGCCCGTGACATACACATACAATCGATGGACATGCATGATAAAATGCATACAATTTCTGGACTGTTTTGTAAATACAAATTGATTTAGTGTCAGATATAATCCAGGGCATGTCGATGTACTTGGTGAATATACAGACCGTGTACACTAGAAAAAACATTTATCTGTCATAACACTAAGGTGTATTGATTTGTTTATAATGTACACTGCACTACACTGTTCGTTATGGGGCCCATACCTAATCTCAGAATGATTTAAAAAAAGAAATAAGGCCTCTGCTCTGGGTCTCTGGCGCTGGGCCCCTGGCGTAGACTAACCCAAATATAGATTGAAAGACAGATCTGTGCTAAACAAGTGAGTGAACACACACTGTAGTGACTATGAGAATGGAACCCATCTAGACTGGTGGCGCAACAAGTCAGATTGTTATCCACCTCCTGAATATAAAGAATCAGTGACTCCATCAGTAAGGCAATCAGTTTGAAGGCCACTGAGCCACACGAAAGGCCTTTTTGCAGTCCTGGATGACTACCAGTGCTAACACTGTTGTTATGGGCCACCTGTTTCCTGTGTGTGTGTGTGTGTGTGTGTGTGTGTGTGTGTGTGTGTGTGTGCATGCTATAAAAGAAATGATGCTCATTCCGATGGAAAGCATGTTCATGCCTCACTGTACAATGTGTGTCAGACTTGTTAGTCCAACTACTGCGTGTATGGCGGTCAGTGACTACTGCGTGTATGGCGGTCAGTGACTACTGCGTGTATGGCGGTCAGTGACTACTGCGTGTATGGCGGTCAGTGACTACAAACCACAGTGGCTGTAAAAGGACTGTAAAGAAACAGGAATTAATGTATAGTATATCATATAACACACTGAGAGACTGTCATAAACAGTTGTTAGTCTAATAATTACAACACTCATTCCATTTTACCAACATATTATCTCATTTATCTGTCCGTTTTAATTCACAAAGAACCATCCATATTATGCCAATCAAAAACATTATTGTGTGATCTAACTTTGTTGCAAGAGATATATTTCCAGTCCAGAGTACTTTAATGTTTTGTTAAATACATACGTTTTTTATATAAATCAATGAGCAACACAATACTTCTGATTTAGGAAATATGAAACAAATAGTTGATACATGACCTTTATTTAAATACACTAATCTTTAAATAAACATGCCATGCAAATGTCACTATTTCTTTAGAAAAGTTCCACACCCAAGTGACACCCCTATCAAGTTTAAGCAAGCAACACCAGGTCCACCCATTCTCATCTTGACATCAGGGAGATGGTAATTTAAGGGTTCACACCCCCCCACTGAGTGCCTGTAGGGTTTTGTGTCATTGTGTATTATGCTTGTTAAAGTGACACACTAGTGACACAGCACTGCAACAACAGGCATTTATTTGTCACACCCTTTAAGGTGTTTACCGACAGTAAGTAAATGTGACCGTGCATGGAAAACAGTTATCCCATCAACTTTAATTTTTATGTTAATTTATTCAGATGTAATAATCATAAAAAAATTCAAATTCAGAATTAATAGGGTACGGTTTGTGGTTGTTTGTTTACCTGTCGTAGTCTTAAACTTCCGCAAAATATAATTTTGTTTCACTTATTTCATTCATTTTGTGACAAATTGAAGTTATGAAGAATTGACTACTTACATGTTAACTTGTTAATACAAATCTGACATACTGTTAAATAACTTTGACAGGGTCCGGTAAAATTCTGGTGGATAAAGCACAATGTAGTTTGCTTCAGTGTAAGTAACGTGTTCTGTTCACACTTTCGCAAATTAACTAGAACTAACCACAAGACTCACTGGTCACACTGACTGATTTAAACATGAATGGACCTGATTTGCAAAGGGCTCCACCAATTGAGAGGAAGTCTAAAAGGGTATTCCAGAAAGAAATATATATATATGGGACCATGATGGGGGGAGAGAGTATTTAGGATCCAGTTACTCGTAGTAATAATAATGTTTAAAAAATGATCATAATATTTAGTGTGCAGAAATACATTTATGGTCCCTAGATCACTGATTATGTTTAATATAAAAAGCTTCCCAATAAATAAGTAATAGCATAACATTAATTTCAGCAGACACAACCTTTTTCACACCTGTGCATACCATACATAATCACATTCCATAACTTAGTACAACAATTTATTTCATGGGCATTGTACAATCTAACAAACACACTTGCACAATAAACAGGTGGTCTTGCCAGTTGTAGAGACCTGAAATGACATCTGGCAGGGATGTAACGTCTGTATCCTGTTGTCACCAAGAGCCAGACAGCCTTTCACATGAGACAAACACCAATCTGGTTTTCATACAATGGAGCCTCCTTTGATCTTTATCTCTGCTGATTGTGAGGATCATGGTTCAGGTCCAACTGCTGTGAAACGGGTGTAATTTTGTTCACCCCATTTTGTTCAAGTCTTTCAGTTGATCCATTGAAAGCTCTAGTCCCATTTACATATATATATAATTATATATAGGTGTATTATATATATACAGTATATATGTGCCAGTGAAAAAAAACTGTTAGTGTGCTCACAGAGCCGGTGGTCCCAACTGATTAAAACACACATTCCATGTGACTCTACAAGAGCTAGGTGTTGATCATAACTATTTACGATACAGAGGAATGAGAGAGAAAACAAAACACAAAAGGGGGTTAACGTCCAGTAGATCTGGAACAGGATATTGGTAATTGGTTAACTGTCATCCAAACCAGGGTACAGGGTAATATTAATGCCATAAAGGGGTTTACTACCAACCTAGCTACGGTTAAATATGTGCACTATGTGAAGTCACAGACCAAACAAGCAACAGTGATATTATACATTTTACTTATAGGTTATACTTATAAGTTATCAATCATAATAATATTAATGCCTTTAGTGCCATAATCACAGAGTGTTCTGTGGTGCTTTACAATACTATAAAGTATAAACATTAATAATATTATGTTAATATTAAAACTACACAATACGTACACATGCGTACATCCAACTTATATATACCAATGTAAAAAGAAAACTGGTCAGTAAAAACATTAGTTGCCATATCTAAACAAACAAGCTCTTTTTAACGTAGCAAATTCAAATGAAGTGTTCTAATTATCATATCCCATTCAACCACGACTAGTTTGTCTTCAGCCAAGTTGAGCATTCAGATTGTCAACATTTTGTTTGTGGAAAGCGGGAAACAGTGTTTCTAGCAGGAGGAAGGAAAGTATGCAGACACAATTACGTTGAGGATCTGTTCAATTAATACAATGACATCAACAGTACAAGCAGCAGAGAAGAGAGACAAACATAATGACATCAACAATACAAGCAGCAGAAGAGAGACAAACATAATGACATCAACAATACAAGCAGCAGAGAAGAGAGACAAACATAATGACATCAACAATACAAGCAGCAGAAGAGAGACAAACATAATGACATCAACAATACAAGCAGCAGAAGAGACACAAACATAATGACATCAACAGTACAAGCAGCGAAGAGAGACAAACATAATGACATCAACAATACAAGCAGCAGAAGAGAGACAAACATAATGACATCAACAATACAAGCAGCAGAGAAGAGAGACAAACATAATGACATCAACAATACAAGCAGCAGAAGAGAGACAAACATAATGACATCAACAATACAAGCAGCAGAAGAGAGACAAACATAATGACATCAACAATACAAGCAGCAGAAGAGAGACAAACATAATGACATCAACAATACAAGCAGCAGAGAAGAGAGACAAACATAATGACATCAACAATACAAGCAGCAGAAGAGAGACAAACATAATGACATCAACAATACAAGCAGCAGAAGAGAGACAAACATAATTACATCAACAATACAAGCAGCAGAAGAGAGACAAACATAATTACATCAACAATACAAGCAGCAGAGAAGAGAGACAAACATAATGACATCAACAATACAAGCAGCAGAAGAGAGACAAACATAATGACATCAACAATACAAGCAGCAGAAGAGAGACAAACATAATGACATCAACAATACAAGCAGCAGAAGAGACACAAACATAATGACATCAACAGTACAACCAGCAGAAGAGAGACAAACATAATGACATCAACAATACAAGCAGCAGAAGAGAGACAAACATAATGACATCAACAATACAAGCAGCAGAAGAGACACAAACATAATGACATCAACAATACAAGCAGCGAAGAGAGACAAACATAATGACATCAACAGTACAAGCAGCGAAGAGAGACAAACATAATGACATCAACAGTACAACCAGCAGAAGAGAGACAAACATAATGACATCAACAATACAAGCAGCAGAAGAGACACAAACATACTGTTATTCTTGTTATTGACTCAAACTGTAGACAGGTTATGTTTGATGTAACTCGCCAACTGTGAATAGTTAGCAGCTGAGCCTTGTATTTATTCTATTCAAATCACAATTTAAAAACCTATTACAAAAGACGGATTTATTATTCACACATTCACAATTAAAGGACACACTGCCAGTATTGTGTTATCAACACATGCTGTCAATTCTAAATTATCATGGATAATTACCAATGATTTGTAAACACTGATTTGTAAAAGTATATATATATATATATGATACATCATTAATTTAGTAATGTCCTTAAATCAACTGATCATTACAGCTTATCCATGACACATTTAAAAAATACAATTAAACATCACAAAGCTGACCTAGTACTGATTACAACAGGGGAATTATGACACATAGTTCGTCTCAATATTTAGGCCACCATACTGGTAAATGTATAATTTTGCTGTCAGTCCTCATCAAATCTTTGTCATCAGACAAGTAGTCTTTGATCTTTTTAAATTATGTGGCCGTCGCTATGTTGATATGACTCCCTTTGGGTAAATCTGGATCTAGCTTTAAGTTTAAGAACTCCTTTTAAAAGGGGATTTAATGTTCCACCAAATGTTTTAGGAAATCTGAACATTTATCATGTCCAGCATTAATAAAATGACAAGATGGAAATCAAATATAATCTCTTGAAATCATAATAAGTATAAGACCCTAGTTGTAAACATGGAAATCTATTTATTGATCATCTTGTTCAGCAGTAGTCGTAGATGCTAAATACAGCATATCTGGTGTTGTATCAACATATAAATGTGCATTAGCAAAAATAGATAAGCGAATGAAAAATGAACAACTCAAAACTCGTCCCAAAAACACTTTTTGAATGACTGTTTGTACCATTACAGTTTGTACCATTACAGTTTGTACCATTACAGTTTGTCGGATCTCAACAATCTTGATACCGTTTGAAAGCTTACAATTTCTGCTATTCAACCATAAAATAAAGTGTAAACGGACATACAAACATGCCCGTTCCGGGGTCTTAGATACTCAAAGAAGACATGATGTCACAGTCATATATATATATACAGCTGTATATAAAGTCTGTATTAGCCAACCAACGCAACAAATATTGAACCGTTGGTTGGTGTCCGTTATTGTGATGTCCTGCCAACGTAGATATATCAGTTTCGCTGCAATCAAAACACACCAGTTTCGCCGTGGTTTAAAAGAGGGTGGAGCTTATAACATGAAATCAAGAAATGTTGAAGTGCGCATGTCTGAACATATGCAAATGAAGAAAACAGCGCCGTAATCGGAAGATTGGTGTACTTAGTACACGCCGCCAACATCGTTCGGAACACCAAAAATGGCACGATCGTAGGTCCACTAACTTTAAGTAATGAGACTTTGTCAACAACGTCAATAACCATCATCATATGTTCACCTGAAGAAGATAGTCAAGATATTGTTGACAAACGGTCTTTGGCTTTGCTGGCATACTGTGGTAATTTTGTTAACTGTTTTTTTGTAACTTAATTAATTTTTTTAATTTAGTTGTTGAAAATAACACAGTGTGAACCCATCTTAATGTTTTGCAATTAGTTAACAACAATTTGTACCGTAATCTAAACTTAAAAGAGTAAGCCCTAACAATAACTAGGTGTATAAGTACAAGCAACACCGACAGACTGACAGTGAGTGACCGTCAACACAGCTTTTTTTGCTGGTGCTATGCCTAGCCCTAGGCCGTGTCGTCATATCAAAAGTTTTGTTGCTATAAATACTAACAGTCTTTTTCTATGCTATGACCACCTTCACTAGGTTGAAGATTTTGTCATTTTGGGGGGTAATCTTTGGCATCAGGAAAGAGAAGAAATGTAGTGGTGCGATTTAGTGGGGTTAGGGGATGTAAAAAGGGGAAGGGGTGGGGGTTTATAAGATTCAGAGGTGGTGCTGGAGCCTGGACTCAAAAGAATCCAGGGTGGTTGCAGATACCACTTCTTGGGGCAGGCTGTTCCACTCAGTAGTTAGTATGCGCGGGAAAAATGACATCTTCCTGTACTGTGTATGGTGGTAAGGAAGGTCATACCCGATGTCATGAGTTTTACAAGGACTAGACAGTGTGGGCAGGTACAGCGAGTTGATTGTGATGGCTCCTGTTTTGTATCTATATAGGGCACTGAGGCGTCCTTTCTTTCTACGGACTTGGAGGGTTTGCCAGGTTAATGTATTTAACATAGACTCTACTGAGGAAGTGTGGCTGTGTCTGTTGGTGACCCAACAAGCTGCTCTCCTCTGGATCGTTTCGAGGGCAGTTATGTCTTTGGTGGTGTAAGAGTCCCAGACTGGGCTGGTATACTCCAGGACAGGTCTGACAAGGGCTTTATAATTATATCCTGCTTCTTTGATTTTCTTATTCCTTATTTTGACATTCCGTCTAAGGAAACTTTGTTTGCTGTGATATTGATGTGAGTGCTCCATGTGTTATCACTTGTGATCGTAATGCCTAGGTATTTCACCTTATTGGTGTTAGTGAGAGCTTGTCCATGCAGCTTGTATGAGGCTTTCAGTGCCTGCCAATTGCACGTGGTGTTCAGGACGGAACACTTCTGTGGATTGAATGACATTGACCACTGCAATTCCCAATGGGAGAGCGCATCCAGGTCCCTCTGTAGGTTTTCTTGGTCTGTTTTTTTCATTTGTCTTTATTTGTGTCATCTGCAAACATGCCATGGTTGATGGTACAGTGTATACCCTGAGGGAGGTCGTTTATGTAGAAGAGAGAGAGGGCAGGGCCAAGTACTGACCCCTGGGAGACTCCAACCGACATGAGGGAGGACTTGGTGCCTTCGACCACCCCAATGCTATTTGCACCCTGTCCCGGAGGAAGCTTTGCATCCATTGATTGATGTTGCCATTGATCCCGTATTGTCCTAGCTTGTGGGTAAGCAAACAATGGTTCACTTTGTCGGCCTTAGAAAAGTCCATCATCACCACATCCTCCTGCACTCCTCTCTCCATGTTTTCTGTTATTTCATCAATGAGGCCTAACAGTTGGGTTACGCATGAGTGTCGTAACACTGTCGTTTATGGAATCCATGCTGTTCATGTTTTGTTTCTCTGCAGGGGACATGATGTGGTTAACTAGGATATGTTCCATTAGTTTGCATGGGACACTGGTTAATGAAATGGGTCTATAGTTTTCTGCTTTATAACACTCTCCTTTCTTGAAGACTGGTGTCACATAAGCTGATCTCCAATCTGCAGGAATAGTATAGTGAAGGCTGGTGTAATCTCTTCCGCTATCTTCTGTGATACTATTGGGCTGAGGCCATCTGGTCCAGGTGCTTTGTTGGGGTTCTTGATGAGTTTCTCCCTCCCTTCCCTTTACTATTATTTCGGCGTTATTGCAGGGTGGGTAGATTGGATTGTCTGGGGCGGGCGGACACCTCTGGTCGAACTCTTCCTCAGAGATCTGGTCTTTTGGGCTGAAGATCCCCTTAGTCTTCGTAGACTTTATGTAGGCCCAAAACTTTTTATTGAGTTATGGTTTCTCTGTCTGGTCTTCGGTAAAGGTAAAAATTCAAACATGCTATTTTTTTCAATTAAATGGTTCCACAAGATAGAGTTTGTTATGAAGTTTATGACAGTTTTTGAATTTTTGTGATATCTTCATTATTTCCGACGTAATTCCACTTTTTGTTCTCAGAAAAACAACACTTTTTGGTATTGAATTTCAGTCCATTTCTTGTGCCCAAACTGGCCCCAGAAGCTTGATGCACTGCATTTGATTATATAGGAAAACGGCCATAAAATTGTTTATATTGAAGATATTTATGCGAAATAAGAAGTTATGTGATCAAAAAAATCATATTGATATGATTTGACCTTGACCTAATTAATTGACCTTCATTGTATATTTGACCTAATTACTGTGATTATTTACATTATTTGAATGTAATTAATTAGGAAATGCCTACTAAACTATTAGAGGATTGAAGATTGTTAATATATATTATATTGTTATAGTACACTATGAAATTAGTTATTTAATGACCTTATTAATTGACGTATATTTAATAATTAACCTATTTACCGTTATTAATTACATAAATCGGGTAGGAAAAGGCCTATTAAAGGTTGAACTCTGTCAGTCAGTTTATACATTGACTGTAATATATTATGACTGCTACCTCTTAAAATCCATAATTTGTTGATGACCTAATTAGTTAACCTAATTTCTTATTTGACCTATTTACAGGGATTAATGGCATGATTGACCTACAATTAATTAGGAAATGGGCATACCAATCTTAAGAATGAAAGAAATTGTTAATAGATCAACTTGAAATATTATCAATTATGCATGACATAATTAGTTTAATATTTTCCTAATTAGTTGAACAATTTTAAACGATTAATTCATTAACGAGGATTAACAGTGACATTTTTTTTAATACAACAATCTGAATTCAATGTGACTTTGTAATAAAATGCATGCAGACTAATTGATGAACATTTCTGTAATTAGTATGCCACAACAGGTAAATATAAAGGGAATTAAAATGATAAACATTACAACAGAATGAATATTAAGAACATTTATTATAACAGATTCATGTAGAGTAGCATGTTCTGTAATTCAGGCAGCACAGCAACATGCAAAGTCCTGCACGTACAACAACAGTTGTAGGCCTACACAGTGCAGCAATGTTTGTAAAGTCATATAGTTATAACGAGTAAAACGTCTTGCAGATAAAAATCATTTGTAAATCTTTGTCTAGTAATTATTTTCAACTCTTGCGTAATCTTGCATTATGTCTGTAACTTTCAGTTGAACAACTGATGTATAATGAATTTTTTGCATGAGGAGCCACATCAGAATATTGTTCACAGAGAGAGAATCATCTCAAATCAGCTTCATGCAGCATTCGTTTGAAGTTCCCGTAGCAACAGTGAATTTGTGTGAAACTTGCTTTTAAGAATTCATTGCAACTTGAAGTATGCAGTAATGTTCTTCACTTTTAAAGCAGTCTTTTTACATGTAGTGGGACTTGCGTATCAACTGATGTGTAGAGATGTTGACACCAGCCACTTGCAGAGATCAGAAATGCCAGCTGTCGAGGAAGAACTGACCCATGCCAGCATCAGTTCCAGTCATTGGTGTAGGCCCACGTCTTGAATTTGGCACAGTCTCGTGCGTTGATGAAGAACTTTTTTGAAAAGTAGCTTTACGAAAATGGCAATTTGGAGAGAACTCACAATTTTGAAAAGTAGGTTTAAAAAATTGCATTTTTAAACAGTACTTTAAAAATAACGTGAGCCGACCGGTCGACCATTGCCGAGTTGCCATTATGAAATGAAAATGCATAACAGTGAATTGTATGCACATTCTAGAGAATGTTATGAACAGTAGATTATCACACTGTTCTTAGTGCACACAACATTGATATTATTTCAATGTTGTGATTCACAAAATAAATAATATAAACTATAACTTATATCAAGACTACCCGTTTGATCTTCCAACACTGAAACATGAAAGTCACACCGAATCACTTGATTGAAATGATGTAGTGTAGTATGAAAAAAGAAATGTCATAACTAAAGACATAACAAAATAAATTTGTTAATATAATATTAAAAAGTTAATTACATAAGTAGTTATAACTTTAAGTACAAAAGTAAAAGCAATTCGTTTTATAGATTGAGATGGTTTGGGATTTAAATAACGATGCTATGGAAAGCGTCACTAACAACAGACACAGATTCAATCAGCTTGTACACATTTGTCTTTAAACATTTAATTTTGGCTAATGTTAATATCAAACTAAAAACGGTAAATATTAATTATATATAGATCTTGTCACTGTTACAAGTGAACAATAACACCAATGATATGTGATGGTTGCGATGGATATGGATTTAATTAATGCTGCAAAAGCGCCTACTGATGCCAGCGTGATACGGCGTCGACTGTTGAAAATGTACGCCCAGAACGCCAAAGTTGCCCACATCGGTGTGTTGCTCGGCAAGCACGTACACTTATGCAACATATATCATTTTAAAGCTAATATTTCAATCTACACTAATATCGCAATTTCATCACGTAATCTTTATATATTATTTACGCATTTAGCAAGCATAGAAAACATTAAACTTCACTTACCTACATACACACGCTCAAAACGAAAAAGAAAGATTTCCATATGTAACAGAGTTATCCATTGGTCGATTCCATGCTCAAACGTCATGGTGACATCATTTTCATAGCAGCAGCGACGTATTTTCTGCGACCATGTGATCTCTGACGCGGCGCCGCGCCGGCATCATTTTCATGCACAAGAAATGGATCAGTTTTGGCCGCTAGAAGGAAATACGCCACCTAGCAGATACGGTTATCACTACCTCCATATGTTTCCAGTACTGTCTGTGAAGTCTCTTTTGGATGAGTTGTTTGAGAGACTTGAATTCCTGTATTGATTCTTCACTATATTTTTTTCCACCTCTTGTGTAGTCTATCCCTTCCCTAAATGAGTTTCTAGATCTCATAATCGGGACCCTCATAATCGACCCATGGGTGACTAGCTTTGGCTTAGACATCTTGAACTTGTGAGGAATGTGTTAGTTAATTGTTTAGAACTGACAGTCTGATGGTTGTCCAGATTTCCTCTGTGACTGTGTTAGTACTGTCATCGTCATATGTCGACGTACTATATTTAAAAAAAAATGCCACGTCGGAATATTGACGGAAGCAAATGACCTCACGACCGATTATTTGTCTCAGACAGTTCCAATGGATACGAAATTGTTTACACGACGGTCAGTGAAAAAGTCATAAACTGACATAAGTTCGCAGTATTGTATAATTGTAAGACAATGAATCACCTCGAAAGCAATGGAATCCTCAGGCCAGAACAACACGGCTTCCACAAATTAAGATCCTGTGAAACACAACTACTGGACTTCACTGTAGAACTCAGCGAGAACTTGGAACAAGGCCACCAAGCCAACATCATAATAATGGACTTTGCGAAAGCCTTCGACCGGGTTAACCATAGTCTCCTACTACATAAGCTACACCACTATGGAGTCCAAGGCAAAGTCAACCAGTGGCTCGGGGCTTTCCTCAGGAATCGGCAGCAAGCAGTAGTGGTTAACGATGCTACCTCAGACTATGTCAGTGTGCGCTCAGGTGTACCACAGGGGTCAGTTGTCGGCCCAGCACTATTCCTGGCCTACATCAATGACCTCCCAGAACAACTCACTTCGCGGACACGCCTATTTGCTGATGACACCGCTGTCTATCGCCTCTCCTCCACTGACCACGACCAACACCAGCTACAACTCGACCTACACCGACTGGAAAACTGGGAACAACGATGGGACATGGCTTTCCACCCATGGAAATGTATGACTCTCTCTGTCACCCGCAAGAGGACCATAGCGGAGTGTCAATACGTACTCCATGGCCGTACATTGGCAACGGTCACCTCTGCCAAGTACCTCGGAGTTACCATCACCCGAGACCTCAGCTGGGACCAGCACATTGACAACATCTGTGCTAAAGCCAACAAGACACTAGGTTTCTTACGTCGCAACATCAAGATCAGCGCCACCAAGCTGAAGGAGACAGCATACAAGACCTTCGTTCGTCCCATACTGGAGTATGCCTGCTCAGTCTGGGACCCTTACACACAGCGCAACATTGACAAGATCGAGGCAGTCCAGAGAAGAGCCGCTCGGTTTGTGGTCAACCAGTACCAGAAGACATCTAGCGTCACCACAATGATCAACAGACTCAAATGGCCTTCCCTCCAGTACCGCAGAAAGGTGGCAAGATTGACCATGTTACATAAAATCATTAAGAACCAAGCTGTAGTCGATCGCTCCAAACTCCATCCTGCTCCGATCAGACAAAGAGGGCACTCACAGCAGCTCTGCCAGATCCAGTGCAGAACCAAGTACAGACAACATTCTTTCCTCCCCAATACCATCAAAGACTGGAACGATCTGCCTGAAACAGCTGTAGCTGCCAGCACCCTTGACACTTTCAAAGCAAGGGTGCCACAAAAATAGATATTACATAGTTAGACTAGGTATAGGGGTATGGATTTTAATTTTCATTTCATTATTTATTTAATTGTTTTACATTTGATTTCACTTGCGTTTGTTTTTTTCTTATAATTTGTTTTATTTGGGTTTATTTTATTATTAATTTAAAACTTTTATGGCGATCGAATGTTCTCCATAGGTCTGTCACTCTAGATATTCTTCTCTTAACAAAATCAAATTTTACCTCCTCGCAACCCCCAAAGAGCGGCAGAATAATCAGCAAGTTGATTGTGGCCGCCAAAAGGATGATGATGATGACAACCTACCTTCATTTGTGAAAAGACCCCATAGTTTGGAGAAAAATAATCCCATTTCTTCGCCACCAATAAGTACTATAAAAATAAATTAACCTAACTTATAAACGTCCTTGGCACATCGTCCATACAATATGTCGTATGAACGCGTAATGAACGGAAATGTTAAAGAAAATGTTGAAGGAAACTTTATCCGTCACACTTTTGGCCACCTTTCTCCCGGATATATTTATGGCGCATGCGTAATTGCAGAAATTGTCACCGAACTGTATCGCGATTGCATCCTCGTTCACCTTACGTCACCGAGACTGCAATCGGGGGACGTACTCAAACTGCATAGATTACGTAACACAGTATTGTCAGTATACATCAAGTCATAACATAATATAGCGATTTTGGTAAGTTTAATATAATATTTATTGAAAGTCACTACATCACTAGCGACGTGTATTGTACTTCGAAACTGCGGCACCAGTGGGTCCGGGATTTATATAATTTTTAAACATATTGTTCTTATCTATGTATTTTTATATTATTTACATACTTTTATTGATGTATTTGTATATATGGACATCATGATTGTCTGAAATAAATACATTATTATTATTATTATTATTACTATGTCAGTTGTCTTCTGTACAACAGACTCTCATGTTCGGATTTAGGAGGCTTGCGACTCACGCGCGCTCCCTTTTTGTCGCAGAACGTCCAACAATCCATGATTGTAAACACATTAAAAATCGAAGTTTCATGAGAAGTAAGTTCTTAGATAGCGCAATTTCCAATCCGTACGAAAAATTAAAGCGCTTTACACATTTACACTGGCAGGCCTATTCAATCGAACACTATTACGAGTTCTCTTACTTGCCAGATGTTTTAAATACCGAGAGATTCATGAGCGGTTCAGCATGCTTCCCGTGTCTCGCTGTCTCGATGCGCTGTCTCGAATTTTGACATCGGAACACGGGGCGGGGGTGTTCAAAATTTATCGCCGGAACTTCAATGATTCAGCCAGTTGCGCGGGAACGAAATCCACATGGGGGGGCTACCGGAGCTTCAGCACCACTGAAAAATGTTCGCCGCCGCGCCGTCGCATATCTTCACATCTTCCTTTACCTTGTGGGGCTGTCTCGGTTGGCTCGTCTGTGACATCGGAAGAAGGGGGAATGCTGTTGGAAATTGTTCGCAGCTGCACCGCTGTAACTTCAGCTTCTCTGCTGTCTCGGCTGTGAACTCATGGCCTCCAACCACGGGGGGCAGTGATGTTGACAATTTTATTTTCTACGTCGCGCCACTGCTGTCATCTTCTCTAGCTTCTCTCCGCGATGTCTCGGCTGAAATGATGACATCCGAAGATGCAGTTGAGTGAACTGGAGGAACCTAGAGTGAATGAACTTGCCCTGGGTTTAACGCAGCAGCCACAAAGGAGACTATAATAATAGCGTTTAACAATTGCTTCGATGACACTGCCGGGCTACTTAATTGAACATTCAGTTGTCCGATGGTCCTTATCACCGGGTAATCACCAGAAACATGCAAAGATGGTGCGAAGGCAGCTGCGTGCTTCACAACGCCATAACGCCACAACGGAAAGCATTGTGAAGATAGCAATGCATGGAGTGTGGAATACAAGTTCAGAGAAGAGTAGGACGACAGACAAGAATATCGGGAGAACTTGCATGCGACGAAAGTTTCTTAGCCGAGTAGGAAATCGTGCTTGTCATGAAAAGAAACCACTCTATGCCAAACTTATATTTCTATTGAACAATTGAATTTCACGATAGCTGGTTTTTTTCATTGTATCTTGCATTTCCGAATCTAAGCGTCAGAGTACGCTTTATAAATTCTGACAACAATAGGGTTACATTCGTTCAGTTAGTTGATGCTAATCCTTACACATGCGTCTATGAAACAAGATCACTAGGGAAGAATCCAGAGATGGCCGGTATTCTAGTCTAGTATTCAATTGCACCCCCACTGAGGTTCGCAAAAAAACGCCGGAACTTCGTCACCACCACTCCGCTATCGCAACTCCGCCGTCGCGCTGTCGGATCGGAAGACGGGGGAGGGGCTGTTGGAAAAATATTCGAGGCGACATTCATAACTTCAGAACGTCTAGGGGTGCCACGTAACAAGGGCACGGCACTCTAGCCCAGGCATATATAGGCGCCTATATAATGCAGCCAAATTTCATAAGTCTAGGGTGCGTGTGTTCACCAGGCATCGATCCCTGGATCCGATCTGATGATTACCCCCAATGAATTGGTTCTTCTCCTCAGCATAGAGAGGGCAATTGTCTAAAATTACATAATTCGAGCACGTTATTAATCAGTTTACAGCAAGTAAAACAAATACAGCGGTCTTGGTGTGAAATTCTCGTTTAGTGTTCATCCATATTTTAATTTCTAAATTGGTTCATTGGTTTTTAGTTGTGATTCTTGACTGATTTTACCGTGCACAGTTATAATATTTTAACTTCTACTGTAGCCTGACCGTTTCTGTTCGTTCGATGTAGACCTACAATATTATGTATCGGGGTGGCGTCGCCAAATTATATTTTGCATCAAAGCTACAACAACCCTTGCGACGCCACTGTAGCTCCGACTCATGTGATAGTTTTGCGAGTTGTGACTTGTGGTTGTGACGTGCAGTGAACTGCCGATTGGTCAGACATGTGTGGAATATCAGAATAATCTATTCTGCACTTTGTTCCTATAGACGAGTTTTCTGATGACGATCTAGCACGACATCTAGCGGCTCCATCAGGAACTATATGTTAATACACTGTGATTGGGGTGTCCAGTAGGCAGACTTTCTTTAGATCATTTTTCGTCATCATGTCGTCCACCGGATGTGCTCCGCTGGGTTTGGTTACATGGCAACAGAGAGAAGCAGCTCCAAAATATGCCTTGGCGCTCTAGGAAATCTGGAAAAATACAACAAACGTGGAATTTGGATTAATACTTCATATGTCAGCGCCTACATGTAGCTACAAACTAAAATGGAAAACCTTTCTGACCTAAATTACTTACTTTTGTTTTAGCGTTAATTGTAAGTTTGTGTACGTCAACAAATGGCTGTCGCGTTGCAAACAGCGCACCCTACCACGCTTGCAGATATGCAGCTGGTGGAGCCGAGAAAGGAAGGTCCTGTTCCGAACCATTTGCTCGAGACAAGTGAGTACATATATACGTTTCGTGTGACCCAACGTCCGAATCTTTCATGTCATTTTGTATGACGTACCCCGACCCCTAGCCTGAGTGACAATGACAGTCAACAACAACATTGTCTAGTATCTAGAATAGATGTATACTAGACTAGAGTTGTCCAAGTTCGTGCATCGCGAAATTCCGTGGCAATGCAGTATTGTGTTGTTTTTCTCAAAGCTAATTGTTTATACACATAATTATGGCATGCAAACCACATTTATCACTTATTATAGCTGTCATTTCAACATAAATAAAATGTTCACCGAAGCTGTCAAACAGGAGAGAAAACGCGACACAATATTAACAGGGACACCAAATTAGATGATGCACAAACTTAGGACTCGCAACGATATATATGTATTGATGCGTATCCTATGTTTGTGCATCGTCCATTTCTGAGATCCATTGCCTTGGTAGTGTGTTATTTTTTTCTTATGTTTGGGCTTTTGCTGCTTTGGTGACAATGTTAAATCAGCAACAAAATACAACTGATCGTTGAATCCAGTATGTCACAGTTTTCCTAAATGTTTGCCACAATCAAGATTATACATGTGACCTCTGTCAAGCTTTGTTTTGCCAACAATGTTATAATGGTAATATGTGTACATTACTACAGGTCCTAGTACAGACTACAGGAGCATGACATCTGCTTAATTCAACCTACATACAGATGTCACTTTGAAAATGTGCCTTATGTTTTTGTTATAAAGAAACAAAATTGGGGCCAGAATATCAACAAAATATACAATGGAATGTCAGAATGCTCCACGTGTTCATCATCCATTTTTATAGCAAATTTGGGACTTGGTATACAAATATATATTATGTCACAGACATAATAAATAAGGTGTCTATCTTTGAAATATGAGTCCTTTTTAGAAAATGGTGTGTAAAGTGTATCCAGCGGTATGCCTAGACTATAACTAGAAACCAAATCATTCTTTTGGTGGTGATGGTGAACTAACACATATTTGTTACACATTTCAGAGATCTACTCTAAGATTGGCCAGAATGACGTTGTCCAAGCACGGCCATCTGTTGTCCACTTTGCTGGCTTTGAGGTCAACAAGACGCACACACAAAAGTTGTTCCTTATCAATGTGGCGACGGAAGTCCACCGGATGGACGTCATTCCTCCACAGACAAAGTACTTCTACATCAAATACACAAAACAGGTGAGAAGTCGGTCTTAGTCAGTGATCAGTAAAATACAGAAACAAACTATTATTTTTGGTCAATTTGTAGGACAAGAAGGAATCCAGTTGGAAATATTAATTAGCGGGAATGGTTACATACAGAGGAAGACCAAGAGTTACAATGACAGGCAAGATCACAGCATGGATGGGCAACATGTAGGAGGAAGACATAAACAGAGCTAGACCAGATAGGGAAACCAGATATACTTCATGTGTGACAATAATTACATGGCTTGGATAATCATAGAAAGGATGCATTGCAGAGTTGTACATCATAGACCGGGCTAAAATTTAGTCGGCTACATTTTTTGGTGTGAACATGGTGCCCAACAGTATCAGAGTAACACCAGCACAACAAATGGCAACCCATGATGGTGAATATCAACAGTTGACCATTTGTTATGTAAAATTAATTGCATTCTAGTAGCATAGCATTGGATGAATTTAAATTATAATTTTGTAAAATCATCATCAATTAAATTGAATTTCAGTTTCTATTTTGCATATAAATAATACAAAAACCAAATACATGTGATAACAGTTCATACTAGGATGCGAATAATTATTAAACTAATCGAAGCTGCTAAACAGTCAGATTGCTAGAAATATTGCATGACTTTAGAAATTATGTATATAGTATCATAAAAATAGTTGTGAATGCATTCTTGCCTAGATTAAGTTTAGTTTTAGGAACAAATTTGATACTATGTAACACTTTACTTTTGACTGCCTTTGAACTAAGATTCCAGTTGATGTTGGTGGAATGGAAATATCATTATTGTGTTGCATCAGTAGTTCGCCAATGCTATTGTGGTGACCTTGTAGGATCGGTTGGTGGCGGGAAGCAGTCTGGTGTGTACAGTCGAGTTTACTCCGGATGAATGGCGTTACTACTATGACTGTATCCGTGTCCACACCATGGTGAGTAAACAGCTCCCTCTGTTTCAAGTCTGTCTGTTCTGCTCATACAGTGGACCTAGTTTTCTGGGATTCTTATGATCACATTTTGCTTATACACAAACGTCTTTATTCAGTAACCACATTTTGCTCTACATAGTGTAAATAACTAGTTTGTGCTGATACCATGTTATCATCACACTTACATACAAGGACATTAATGATGATGCGACACACACATATCTGCTTGATATAGCTTCCCTATTATAAAACAGTCCCATTTTCCAGAATTCTAGTGAAAATTTGTTATTTGGCAAATGTGTTATCTTTTAATGTTCCTTTGTATCAATGAACATTTATGAAAGACCTGAACATGAACAAATTACAACAATTATGACATTTTAATTACAGTTACTCCCTTAAATGTTATCAGTATTGATCACAATTGCATCAAAGTTAAATTATAATTAATTTTAAATTCTAGTTACATGATGTATATCACAAATATGATCACTGTTTAATTAAAGTACCTAGTAGTACAACATTAAAGTACTTGGTAGTACAACATTAAAGTATCTGGTAATACATTAAAGTACCTGGTAGTACAATATTAAAGTACCTGGTAGTACAACATTAAAGTACCTGGTAGTACAACATTAAAGTACCTGGTAGTACAACATTAAACCATAGTGTCTGTCAATGACTTCACTTCCAGGTTCAGCTGAGACTTGTATGATTGTTCCAGGGAGATGGAGACAACATTGTCATTCCCATCCACGCCTACCCTGTCATGGATCCCTCAGACTTTCCAACTCACATCAAGTTCCCTCAAGTCCCAGTCGGGCAATCGTAAGTCCACCTTCCAACTTCCTAAGTATTGGGCTACAAAACTTATTTATTAAAGCAACCTGGTCACCAAACTTTATGTAAATGTATTTTTAAGCAACATTGTCAACTTACTTTGTCTTGACACATTGTTATGTTGTGAAACATAAATACAGCCTAAACAGCCTGACTCAGAGAATTGGGCCTTGAGTATGAAATCACAGAGAATGTTATTTTTGTATGTAATGCATTTTTTGTTGAATTGAGAAAATTGGACACCCAATGTCAGAAGAACATAACTATAAACATATGATACAACTAAATATTTTATGAAAATAGTTACCTAATTAGCAAAATTACATAAATAAGCAAGGCAGTTTAGCAAGTACAGATATAAGTTAGGCACAATTATTTATGTAAACCTAATAAATAAACAAATAACATTGACAAAGAAAACAGGAGCCCCACACCTGCATTGACCTGTGTATCTGTTGCCAGAGAGTACCGGGTGGTACCACTTCGCTGCCACATCCCTGTAGACTTTGAGTTCCAGATTGAGTACATCCAGCCAAACGACGCCTTCACCATACACCCTATGTATGGTAGGTAAAGACGGGATCAATTACACCCATCATTTTTGTAACGTATTAAATATACTCTGTGTTTCTATATTATAAAACAGAGTGGTCATTTGTGTCGTCTGAATATATCCAAGCATATGTTTAGCAGTTTCGCATGTAGGCTTATGGGACTGAACTTTTGTAGCCATGCTAGTAAACCCATTGGGGTGTGTTTTGTAGATTTATTGTATTTTATTTTACCTCGGGTGGCCTCGGTGGGGTGGTATCTTGGGCAACAGTATTGCCTGTGGCTAATCAAGTGAGCAGCTGCCAGTGGGTGAGCACATGCTAACTTGCAAGTTATTATATGGTAATGTTATAGCTTGGTGTTACAAATAGTAACAATGAAGCTATCCATAGGCATCATAAGATCTCTTTTACTTAGAGGTGGCTTGAACTAGAACATAATAATAGGTGTCTTTTCTCACCGTACAATGCTTTGCTAACTCAGCTAGTTTGTCGTAAAATAGTGTCACATTGATTAAATTGTATAAATTCTAATATATTGACAGTCTGACTGTGTTTCAATGGACCACAATTTGTACATATAATTCTAACATACTGACAGCCCAACTGTGTTTCAATGGACCACAATTTGTACATATAATTATAATATATTGACAGCCCAGCTGTGTTTCAATGGACCACAATTTGTATATATAATTCTATAGCTGTCTATTTATAAATGCTCATCTTGCTGTTGACCATTTGTCAGATATCAACATTTTCCATTACCTGTGAACACACCTTAGGCATTCACAGTGTCTTGTGATGGCCATATCATTAAAACCTGTAATGATTCTTTGCACACATTGGAGACCTGGTGTTCTCACTGAAAGTTACACGTTACACACATACCCAGTATTACCCAGTAATGTTCAAATGATAAAAAGTGGTTAAGTAAAACACGTTTGGTCAGAGTCCACAGGACTGTAACAATATTTTATTCACATTTTATTATGTAATCAGTCAACGGTTCCAGAGTGTGACATAATTATGACTATGACTTTCCTCAAGGTTTGTGTTAGCAACGCACCTTATCTAATTTATATAACTAGGGTGGAATACACCTGTCAGATCAACTTTACTAACATATTTTTATCACTGAAACAGTTTTGTCCTTACACATATTTTATGAATTTTTTCGACAGAACATACAGAGGAATGTTGGACAACTTTTCATTTGCAGAGGCCATTTTTGTATGCTTTTTTACCTGGTTGCTTGAACTGGATAACTTAGTCATGTGACTTTGCTTTTAGGAGTTGTTCCAGCCAATGGCGAGGCACCTATTTCTGTGACGTTTTCACCGACACAGTTCAACACGTGTTTCATGAAGCTGCAGATAGTGCTATCTCAGTTCCAAGTGGCTCCCATTGTCTGTACTGTCACTGGATCCTCCATCCCAGGTCTGGAGAAGTAAGCGTTAGAGTCTACGAGTGAAGAAATTCATCAATTTGGATGGTTATTTTACTTATTTCGCAGACAGTTTACTTTTTTGTCTGTCACATTTTGGTCGCAACCAGCGATCGTCATCAGACAACTACCAATAGGGGGTAGTAATTGTGCACAATGCTGTCACAAGGTGAATCGAGATAACGGCCGGTATCGACTCTGACAAATTTACAATAATCTCCTAAAAAGCCAAAGGTTGTGGCCTGGGAGTCACACCAGTGACAGCAGTGTGCAGAATGACTACTGTGTCGCCATCTAATGGTAGTTGTCTGATTAAAATCGCTTATAGCGCCCAAAACATTAGAACACAAAATTGACTGTTAAATAAGTGTTAGAGTAATTTTGGGTTAACAATTTTTTCACTGAATTTTTACTGGATCTGATCAAAAATATTTTAAGACTTTGTGATTATTTCATCAAAGCTAAGTAAAAAATTAACAAACAAGCTAACATGTAGTAGTGTATACTAAATAGAT
Source organism: Paraescarpia echinospica (assembly GCA_020002185.1). Classification (NCBI taxonomy): domain Eukaryota; kingdom Metazoa; phylum Annelida; class Polychaeta; order Sabellida; family Siboglinidae; genus Paraescarpia; species Paraescarpia echinospica. The sequence continues at coordinate 92,628,657 of CM034531.1, read as the reverse complement.
TCAATTTCACAAACAAACTATTTTTCATGGAATGAATATAAAATGAGATGAATGATCAATTGCGTTGAGGAGACACCTTTAATGCTGTTCTGCCTCCTCCTCAGAGAGCGCTCTCTAGCCCTAGGAGGAGGAGACCTCTCCATCCTGGACCCACGGGCTGTGTCGCCTCTCCACCGAGCCAGGGCCAAGCGGAAAATGCGTCTCCAACAGATGTCAACTGACTTTTTTGAGAGACAGAAGTCAGAACCGGTATCTGCCAAACTCCTAGCTCATTCTGTTTTATTTAATTCTAACTTTGCATAAACCAATAATCAGATATTTTGTTATTAATATTTTGCATAATTGTGATAACAATAAAGGTGATGACAAGGAAAGCAATGATGACAATGATCAAATACACTCAAGCCACATTTACACAAGTTTGGCTAACACAAGTCACGATCAAGGATTGATTGTGACTTGTGTTAGTCACTGTTTCTGTGACACACCAGTGCAATTATCACAGAGGACACTATTTCTGTAACACACCGGTGCAATTATCCTGGTAGCTCCTCCCAGTTTTCAATTTACAAGACCACTGTGAAGGAGCAACGTATATTTTAAAGAGCAAAATACGATTTATGAACTCATTAGAATATCAGTGAAACTGGCCCCAGGTGATCAGTAACCACTGTTGAGACGGCTTCCTTTTCCTTGACAGCTGGAGGAGTACAGGGGCTTGAAGGTTCCCACTCACCTCAACACCCCTCATGGGGTGGCCCAGATTCTCCTACAGGAGCCTGGGAAGATGAAGATGGAAGACCTCAGGAAAGGTACAGTACATTTAGAGGCAGGAAACGGGTAGAGGGAAAATATGCTAAATAACAGGATAACACCGAGATCGCATTCATATAAAGAATGTACAAAGGGTTAGTACAAGGATTTTTGGGTTTTTATTGTATTGATGCAATTTTGCTGCCTCATTCCTCTTTGCTCCACTGTGTAAATAAGAACGTTGCTATAGACAGTGGTACATGCTTCCAAGAGAAGTGGACTTGATGCCCAAATGGGACAAATCAGCTAGTGGTGACATACACCTCAAAAGAACTTCCTGCAGTAATTTGAATTGATGTATCATTGATATGTCATTTGCTTGTTGCAGCTGTGTTGAGTAGGAATGCAAAGGACTCGGCTGCTCCTACCAAGCAAATGAAGGTATGATGAACACGTTGTGGTGGACATTATGAGAGAAACATAGCTTCTTGACTTGACTTACTTGGCTGACATGTGTAGATTATATTAACCCTCACTATCCTCTGGCAGTTACACAACTAAGTCTTGATCCTGCTCTATTTCCTGCCTATTGCTTTGTTGTCAACAACAGAAGCCCAGTTTCTGACATGGTCTCTTCAGTGGCCTTCCTTGCTTCTGCTGTCCTTTAAAATCTAGTCTGAATGTTTGACTAACAATGTTAGGGACTGGGACATGCATGCTGTGTAGTTGCAGATTGCTCAGTGAAAGCTGTGCAATAAGTGTGGCTGGCAACTGGCACATCTTTTTTAATAGTTCTTTGGTTTTGGCACAAAACCAAATATTTTCATCTACGTAGTGGTCAAAGATTGTGTACATGGACAATAACAGATCTTGAAATTTATCAGTAACTGGAACACCTTATTAATAACAATAAAACTCGATTTACATTGCTCTCTGGAACAATCAAAGCAATGCAGTGGTTATTGTAGGGTAAATGTCAAAGTTGTAAGGTTAGCATCAGTTGTAGGGTTGGCATCAGTTGTAGGGTTAGCATCAGTTGTAGGGTTGGCATCAGTTGTAGGGTTGGCATCAGTTGTAGGGTTGGCATCAGTTGTAGGGTTGGTATCAGTTGTAGGGCTGGCATCAGTTGTAGGATTAGCATCAGTTGTAGGGTTAGCATCAGTCGAAGGGTTAGCATCAGTTGTAGGGTTAGCATCAGTCGTAGGGTTAGCATCAGTTGTATGGTTAGCATCAGTTGTAGGGTTGGCATCAATTGTAGGGTTAGCATCAGTCATAGGGTTAGCATCAGTTGTAAGGTTAGCATCAGTTGTAGGGTTGGCATCAGTTGTAGGGTTAGCATCAGTCATAGGGTTAGCATCAGTTGTAGGGTTAGCATCAGTCGAAGGGTTAGCATCAGTTGTAGGGTTAGCATCAGTCGAAGGGTTAGCATCAGTTGTAGGGTTAGCATCAGTTGTAGGGTTAGCATCAGTTGTAGGGTTAGCATCAGTCGTAGGGTTAGCATCAGTTGTAGGGTTAGCATCAGTTGTAGGGTTGGCATCAGTTGTAGGGTTAGCATCAGTCATAGGGTTAGCATCAGTCATAGGGTTAGCATAAGTTGTAGGGTTAGCATCAGTCGAAGGGTTAGCATCAGTTGTAGGGTTAGCATCATTCGAAGGGTTAGCATCAGTTGTAGGGTTAGCATCAGTCGTAGGGTTAGCATCAGTTGTAGGGTTAGCATCAGTTGTAGGGTTAGCATCAGTCGTAGGGTTAGCATCAGTTGTAGGGTTGGCATCAGTTGTAGGGTTAGCATCAGTCATAGGGTTAGCATCAGTCGAAGGGTTAGCATCAGTCGTAGGGTTAGCATCAGTCGTAGGGTTAGCATCAGTTGTAGGGTTGGCATCAGTCGAAGGGTTAGCATCAGTCGAAGGGTTAGCATCAGTCGTAGGGTTAGCATCAGTCGAAGGGTTAGCATCAGTTGTAGGGTTGGCATCAGTTGTAGGGTTGGCATCAGTTGTAGGGTTAGCATCAGTTGTAGGGTTGGCATCAGTTGTAGGATTAGCATCAGTCGAAGGGTTAGCATCAGTTGTAGGGTTAGCATCAGTCGTAGGGTTAGCATCAGTCGAAGAGTTAGCATCAGTCATAGGGTTAGCATCAGTCGTAGGGTTAGCATCAGTCATAGGGTTAGCATCAGTCGAAGAGTTAGCATCAGTCGTAGGGTTAGCATCAGTCGTAGGGTTAGCATCAGTTGTAGGATTAGCATCAGTCGTAGGGTTAGCATCAGTTGTAGGGTTAGCATCAGTTGTAGGGTTGGCATCAGTCGAAGGGTTAGCATCAGTTGTAGGGTTAGCATCAGTCGTAGGGTTAGCATCAGTCGAAGAGTTAGCATCAGTTGTAGGGTTAGCATCAGTCGTAGGGTTAGCATCAGTTGTAGGGTTAGCATCAGTTGTAGGATTAGCATCAGTCGTAGGGTTAGCATCAGTTGTAGGGTTAGCATCAGTTGTAGGGTTAGCATCAGTTGTAGGGTTAGCATCAGTTGTAGGGTTGGCATCAGTCGAAGGGTTAGCATCAGTTGTAGGGTTAGCATCAGTCGTAGGGTTAGCATCAGTCGAAGAGTTAGCATCAGTTGTAGGGTTAGCATCAGTCGTAGGGTTAGCATCAGTCGTAGGGTTAGCATCAGTTGTAGGGTTAGCATCAGTCGTAGGGTTAGCATCAGTTGTAGGGTTAGCATCAGTTGTAGGGTTGGCATCAGTCGAAGGGTTAGCATCAGTTGTAGGGTTAGTATCAGTCGTAGGGTTAGCATCAGTCGAAGAGTTAGCATCAGTCGTAGGGTTAGCATCAGTCGTAGGGTTAGCATCAGTCATAGGGTTAGCATCAGTTGTAGGGTTAGCATCAGTTGTAGGGTTGGCATCAGTTGTAGGGTTAGCATCAGTCATAGGGTTACCCTAAGTTGTAGGGTTAGCATCAGTCATAGGGTTAGCATAAGTTGTAGGGTTGGCATCAGTCGTAGGGTTAGCATAAGTTGTAGGGTTGGCATCAGTCGTAGGGTTAGCATAAGTTGTAGGGTTGGCATCAGTTGTAGGGTTAGCATCAGTTGTAGGGTTAGCATCAGTCATAGGGTTAGCATAAGTTGTAGGGTTGGCATCAGTCGTAGGGTTAGCATAAGTTGTAGGGTTAGCATCAGTCATAGGGTTAGCATAAGTTGTAGGGTTGGCATCAGTCGTAGGGTTAGCATAAGTTGTAGGGTTAGCATCAGTTGTAGGTTGGCATCAGTCATAGGGTTAGCATCAGTCATAGGGTTGGCATCAGTCGTAGGGTTAGCATAAGTTGTAGGGTTGGCATCAGTCGTAGGGTTAGCATCAGTCGTAGGGTTAGCATCAGTCGTAGGGTTAGCATCAGTTGTAGGGTTAGCATCAGTCGAAGGGTTAGCATCAGTTGTAGGGTTAGCATCAGTCGTAGGGTTAGCATCAGTTGTAGGGTTGGCATCAGTTGTAGGGTTGGCATCAGTCGTAGGGTTAGCATCAGTCGTAGGGTTAGCATCAGTTGTAGGGTTAGCATCAGTTGTAGGGTTGGCATCAGTTGTAGGGTTAGCATCAGTCATAGGGTTAGCATAAGTTGTAGGGTTAGCATCAGTTGTAGGGTTAGCATCAGTTGTAGGGTTAGCATCAGTTGTAGGGTTAGCATCAGTCGTAGGGTTAGCATAAGTTGTAGGGTTAGCATCAGTTGTAGGGTTAGCATCAGTCATAGGGTTAGCATCAGTTGTAGGGTTGGCATCAGTTGTAGGGTTAGCATCAGTCGTAGGGTTAGCATAAGTTGTAGGGTTAGCATCAGTTGTAGGGTTAGCATCAGTCATAGGGTTAGCATCAGTTGTAGGGTTGGCATCAGTCATAGGGTTAGCATCAGTCGTAGGGTTGGCATCAGTCGTAGGGTGGCATCAGTTGTAGGGTTAGCATCAGTTGTAGGGTTGGCATCAGTTGTAGGGTTGGCATCAGTCGTAGGGTTAGCATCAGTCGTAGGGTTAGCATCAGTTGTAGGGTTAGCATCAGTTGTAGGGTTGGCATCAGTTGTAGGGTTGGCATCAGTCGTAGGGTTAGCATCAGTCGTAGGGTTAGCATCAGTTGTAGGGTTAGCATCAGTTGTAGGGTTGGCATCAGTTGTAGGGTTAGCATCAGTCATAGGGTTAGCATCAGTTGTAGGGTTAGCATCAGTTGTAGGGTTAGCATCAGTTGTAGGGTTGGCATCAGTTGTAGGGTTAGCATCAGTCGTAGGGTTAGCATAAGTTGTAGGGTTAGCATCAGTTGTAGGGTTAGCATCAGTCATAGGGTTAGCATCAGTTGTAGGGTTGGCATCAGTTGTAGGGTTAGCATCAGTCGTAGGGTTAGCATAAGTCGTAGGGTTAGCATCAGTTGTAGGGTTAGCATCAGTTGTAGGGTTGGCATCAGTTGTAGGGTTAGCATCAGTCGTAGGGTTAGCATCAGTTGTAGGGTTAGCATCAGTCATAGGGTTAGCATCAGTTGTAGGGTTGGCATCAGTCATAGGGTTAGCATCAGTCGTAGGGTTAGCATCAGTCATAGGGTTAGCATCAGTCATAGGGTTAGCATCAGTCATAGGGTTAGCATCAGTCGTAGGGTTGGCATCAGTCGGTGGTGTTGTATGATTTATATTCTCTGTTGCATGTGATTGTTGAGAGTGAGACCTTGACCTTGCAGGAGGCCATGTTTGAGATTGCCCTTCGTAAGGACATGTACGAGGAGCGACAGAACCAGCTGCGGTGGCAAGTGAGGATTGGTGAGGGACATATGTCACATCAAGACCGCCAGATCGTCATAGCAGAACGGGCAGAGGCCTTGCAGCAGTACAAGGTTGGCATTTTTAGAATTTTTATTTTGAGCACAGTGGTGCAGTGCCTAGAGTTTCAAACTCTTGACCGAGAGATCACGAGTTTGTATCTTGTGCTACAGGGTCAAACATTGGGCAAGTTCATTCACTCTACATTGCTCCGTTCACTCAGCTGTATGATTGAGTACCTGGCTATAGATAGTGGTGCATATTTGTGTACGAATAGTCTTTGCGCATTAATTGCAGCGTGGCTGAATGCTTCCCAGAGAAGTCGAGATGGTGTTTAATTGAACAAGTCTGCCAGGGAGTAAAGTGTAAAGGGCTTGAGCAGTCCTGAGGACTGGATACTGCGCTCTATAAGAACTTACCTTTACAATTTTACTTTTTAATTTGAAGACCTGTTTTCATTCTGTTTTTGTGCTATTATTATATTTTGATGCATAATAATGTTATTTGCATAATTCTCTTTTTAATATTTTATTACAATTTGCAAAGTTGTATAATGCAGAAGCCTCTGTTGTGTAATGTATTTTACATATAAACTTTCATAATTTGTTGAACTACATGTTTTTCTTAATTTGTTTGAAATTACAGTTTTATTTGTTTTTTATATAAGGTTTTACACTTTACCTTGTTATGTAATTGAGCTACCATGTATCATAGTAGTTCAATGTTTTTGATTGAAATTTTATAGGGTGTCTGCTGAATACATTTTGTATAGCATTACTATTGTTGTTTATGTGTGGTATAACTGATATTAGAGACCCAGTTACATTTGAACTAACCCCCTACTTTTGTTGTCTGTCCAAACCCAGCCCGTCGCATCAGTAAAGATTTTACTGACTACAATTTGAGTTCCTATGTGCTTGTGTTTGTCACTTATGTTTAAAATTGAATTGTAAACTTACAAAAGCACTTGATAATTTCCAGCAAAATCTAGTGAATATAGTTTATGAACGTATGTTTCATGGTCTGTTCTGTGTGGTGTCATATGAGTTTATATGGAATTTCAAGTCAATAATAAAGATTTTGGCCAGAAAAATGTACCATGTTTGGCAATCTCACATCATACAGGTGTATATATGCTATTTGTTGGTGATTGATTGACTGTTTGATGTACATTATGTGATATATGTTCATCAGCGTAAACGTGGCGATCCGGTGATGCAGTCAGAATATAAAAGAACTCAGACTAAACTAATTTTCCGGCGGACAGTTCGAGATGCATCTGAGGTAAACTGTAGCAGAAATGACACATTTGAATAAGAATATTTAACTTTGGTATAAGAATGTGTATGCAGAGTAAACAAAATAAATTAGTAGAATAGACTAACATGATTGAATGTGTTCTAGTTGTATATATCTTGCATGTTATTAATATATAGTATAATGGTAGATTCGATTGGAAAAAAAATTGAAGTAAAGTAACTCTTGCGTTAAAATGAAATATTTTTGTTATTTAAAATATTAAAATGTGTAATGAATTGTATTGTTAGTAGTTTGGTTAGTGCACGTGCTGTTGAAGAAGGAAACTGAAACATGCTGTTTAGTCAATAAACATTTTAGTTATTGGAGGTCAATTAAAATATACAATTAATGTATAATAAATGTTATTAATATTTGACACATTGGTGAGTGGATGTACTGTTGGAAAAAGAAAGATGAAATCTGGGCATAAATTGAAATGAAATATATTAGTTAAATTGAAGACAAAAATGTATTTTTGACACGTAATATTATTGTTATTATTGTATCATAAAATAATTGATGCCTATATGGTAAAAAATGGAAAGAAACAATTGGAAAAAGTCATTTTTGAATTTAACTTATTACGTTTCTAAGTTGAAAATAATGTCTAAAATAATTTACCAATTCATTTCACAAAAGTCTGCAATGCCTCTACAATATTTGACCGATATAGTCTTACATTATGATCTACTATATTCTATTAATTGTCGTTCCATGTTTTTAATCTGCAGGTGGCTCCCCAGGTGGCCAAGTTTGACACTTATGTCAATGATATGTTTGCGGTGCGACATCACCGGTTGAACCAGTTCCAGCAGGTGGCACGCACAGTGAGTGGAACCATTCCGACAGAGTCTAGTATAAATTAGTACAGTAGAATTCTCCTGTTTATTTCTCAGTAAGCAGGAGAATGTAATAAAAAATTCAGATCTATGACAATATTGTCAATAGAGACAGTGAATGTTATTTAATATCAGGCCCCGTCACATGAAACTTAAAATTATATTATTACCTGTTTCCGATATAGCTAGCTGTATGGACATTGTGAAGGCAACTTCATATTCCAGCCATCATTATGCAAAGCAACTGAAGTCATGCAACACACTTGTGTACTGTAATTAGAAAACAAACATTGAGGGGGTCGGTGCTTTATAGTGCTAACCCACATCATGCTAATTCTGAGATAATCATGTTTTTTTTAATTTGATGGCTTCACTGCCTATGCTTAGGGGCAAGAATATGCAAGTATTGTGACGCCTTCTGTAATATACTTTGAAACTTCTAACTTTGTGTGTTTGTAGATATGTGGCTTAGCACTATGTTGGTGCATCTAACTCATTTTTGTTAAAGTGTGGGTTATTACTGTATTCAATTCAGTTCTGTTCAACGCTTTATTTCAAACACAAATACATATAGTGATACATAAATCGGTCCATATACCCCTACCACTGTTAAAGTGATGATAGAAGCAAGCTATATAATACATAAGGTATACATATACAAGAAAAAAAATAAAAATAAGAAAATATGAAAACCCATCTACACAGTACCACTGGCACTGCTCCTACTGAAGGTCGTTGTGTACATACAGGGACTTAACCCATCGCCTTCTAATCCTGGAGATCCACCTGATATCCGTACCTAATACGGCTATTACCAGAGAGTTTTTTGATTTGTCTAAACGATTCATAAATTTATAAACAAGATTTCGAATGACTGCTTTACAGTCCAGAACATGTCTTTCTGCAAACATGCCTGAGATGCTGCAATATCTCGGTAATTGAAGTAGTCTTCTGAACACATTGTTATAACAAACATGTAATTTGTGTATACTGTAAGCATTGTGATTCCACCATAGTTGAGATGTGTACATTGATGAGCAAAAGGTATTGAACAGCTTAATTTTTACATCATCAGTGCACATATAAAATTTCCTGAGTAAAACATTACCATGTGCATATAACTGGCGACAGTGACGCAGTATATCTTTGTCATCTTTAGCATCATTGCAAATAATATGGCCTAGATATTTTACACTACTGACCTCCTTTATGTCCTCCCCATTTAATTTAAATGCGAGGGGACAAACATTTAATATCAGGCATCATCAACACCGGCCACGTACTCTATGAAGCAGGTTGTGCCGTGGCAGGGCAGTGGAGATATAGACAGGGGGAATGGAGATGGGAGATATCAGTAGAGTATTGCGAGGCTTCCTTTTTCTCGTATTCAATGTTAGTTTTTCACAGATGATCAATTTACAATTTTTTTTGATCATTCTGCGATTACATGTGATCATTGTCTGACCATAGGTGATCATTCAGAATCGAGCAATCCAGCGACTGCTGTTGTTGAAACAGATGGTACTGGAGTGGGGGAACACTGTCATCCACCGTAAGTCCACCCCACATTACAACTCATGCTTTCATTGCCATCCAGGAGAGGGGGAACACTGTCATCCACCATAAGTCCACCCCACATTACAACTCAGGCATTCATTGCCATCCAGGAGTGGGGAAACACTGTCATCCACCATAAGTCCACCCCACATTACAACTCAGGCATTCATTGCCATCCAGGAGTGGGGGAACACTGTCATCCACCATAAGTCCACCCCACATTACAACTCAGGCATTCATTGCCATCCAGGAGTGGGGAAACACTGTCATCCACCATAAGTCCACCCCACATTACAACTCAGGCATTCATTGCCATCCAGGAGTGGGGAAACACTGTCATCCACCGTAAGTCCACCCCACATTACAACTCAGGCATTCATTGCCATCCAGGAGTGGGGAAACACTGTCATCCACCGTAAGTCCACCCCACAATACAACTCAGGCATTCATTGCCATCCAGGAGTGGGGAAACACTGTCATCCACCATAAGTCCACCCCACATTACAACTCAGGCATTCATTGCCATCCAGGAGTGGCGAAACACTGTCATCCACCATAAGTCCACCCCACAATACAACTCAGGCATTCATTGCCATCCAGGAGTGGGGGAACACTGTCATCCACCATAAGTCCACCCCACAATACAACTCATGCTTTCATTGCCATCCAGGAGTGGGGAAACACTGTCATCCACCATAAGTCCACCCCACATTACAACTCAGGCATTCATTGCCATCCAGGAGTGGGGGAACACTGTCATCCACCATAAGTCCACCCCACAATACAACTCATGCATTCATTGCCATCCAGGAGTGGGGAAACACTGTCATCCACCGTAAGTCCACCCCACAATACAACTCATGCATTCATTGCCATCCAGGAGTGGGGAAACACTGTCATCCACCGTAAGTCCACCCCACATTACAACTCATGCATTCATTGCCATCCAGGAGTGGGGAAACACTGTCATCCACCATAAGTCCACCCCACATTACAACTTGGGCATTCATTGCCATCCAGGAGTGGGGAAACACTGTCATCCACCATAAGTCCACCCCACATTACAACTCATGCATTCATTGCCATCCAGGAGTGGGGAAACACTGTCATCCACCGTAAGTCCACCCCACATTACAACTCAGGCATTCATTGCCATCCAGGAGTGGGGAAACACTGTCATCCACCATAAGTCCACCCCACATTACAACTCATACATTTATTGCCATCCAGGAGTGGGGAAACACTGTCATCCACCGTAAGTCCACCCCACAATACAACTCATACATTCATTGCCATCCAGGAGTGGGGGAACACTGTCATCCACCGTAAGTCCACCCCACATTACAATTCATGCATTCATTGCCTTCCCGGAGTGGGGGAACACTGTCATCCACCATAAGTCCACCCCACATTACAACTTGGGCATTCATTGCCATCCAGGAGTGGGGAAACACTGTCATCCACCATAAGTCCACCCGACATTACAGCTCATGCATTCATTGCCATCCAACAGTGGGAAAACACTGTCATCCACCGGAAGTCCACCCCACAATACAACTCAGGCATTCATTGCCATCCAGGAGTGGGGAAACACTGTCATCCACCATAAGTCCACCCCACATTACAACTCAGGCATTCATTGCCATCCAGGAGTGGGGAAACACTGTCATCCACCATAAGTCCACCCCACAATACAACTCAGGCATTCATTGCCATCCAGGAGTGGGGAAACACTGTCATCCACCATAAGTCCACCCCAGATTACAACTCATGCATTCATTGCCATCCAGGAGTGGGGAAACACTGTCATCCACCATAAGTCCACCCCACAATACAACTCAGGCATTCATTGCCATCCAGGAGTGGGGGAACACTGTCATCCACCATAAGTCCACCCCACAATACAACTCATGCTTTCATTGCCATCCAGGAGTGGGGAAACACTGTCATCCACTGTAAGTCCACCCCACATTACAGCTCATGCATTCATTGCCATCCAGGAGTGGGGAAACACTGTCATCCACCATAAGTCCACCCCACAATACAACTCAGGCATTCATTGCCATCCAGGAGTGGGGGAACACTGTCATCCACCATAAGTCCACCCCACATTACAACTCATGCTTTCATTGCCATCCAGGAGTGGGGAAACACTGTCATCCACCGTAAGTCCACCCCACATTACAACTCATGCATTCATTGCCATCCAGGAGTGGGGAAACACTGTCATCCACCATAAGTCCACCCCACAATACAACTCAGGCATTCATTGCCATCCAGGAGTGGGGAAACACTGTCATCCACCGTAAGTCCACCCTACATTACAACTCATGCATTCATTGCCATCCAGGAGTGGGGAAATACTGTCATCCACCGTAAGTCCACCCCACATTACAACTCATGCATTCATTGCCATCCAGGAGTGGGGAAACACTGTCATCCACCATAAGTCCACCCCACAATACAACTCAGGCATTCATTGCCATCCAGGAGTGGGGAAACACTGTCATCCACCGTAAGTCCACCCCACATTACAACTCATGCATTCATTGCCATCCAGGAGTGGGGAAACACTGTCATCCACCATAAGTCCACCCCACAATACAACTCAAGCATTCGTTGCCATCCAGGAGTGGGGAAACACTGTCATCCACCATAAGTCCACCCGACATTACAACTCATGCATTCATTGCCATCCAGGAGTGGGGGAACACTGTCATCCACCGTAAGTCCACCCTGCAATACAACTCATGCTTTCATTGCCATCCAGGAGTGGGAAAACACTGTCATCCACCGTAAGTCCACCCCACAATACAGCTCATGCATTCATTGCCATCCAGTAGTGGGAAAACACTGTCATCCACTGGAAGTCCACCCCACAATACAACTCAGGCATTCATTGCCATCCAGGAGTGGGGAAACACTGTCATCCACCATAAGTCCACCCCACATTACAACTCGGGCATTCATTGCCATCCAGGAGTGGGGAAACACTGTCATCCACCATAAGTCCACCCCACATTACAACTTGGGCATTCATTGCCATCCAGGAGTGGGGAAACACTGTCATCCACCATAAGTCCACCCCACAATACAACTCAGGCAATCATTGCCATCCAGGAGTGGGGAAACACTGTCATCCACCATAAGTCCACCCCACATTACAACTCATGCATTCATTGCCATCCAGGAGTGGGGAAACACTGTCATCCACCATAAGTCCACCCCACAATACAACTCAGGCATTCATTGCCATCCAGGAGTGGGGAAACACTGATATCCACCGTAAGTCCACCCCACATTACAACTCATGCATGCATTGCCATCCAGGAGTGGGGAAACACTGTCATCCACCGTAAGTCCACCCCACATTACAACTCAGGCATTCATTGCCATCCAGGAGTGGGGAAACACTGTCATCCACCATAAGTCCACCCCACAATATAACTCATACATTCATTGCCATCCAGGAGTGGGGAAACACTGTCATCCACCATAAGTCCACCCCACAATATAACTCATACATTCATTGCCATCCAGGAGTGGGAAAACACTGTCATCCACCGTATGTCCACCCCACAATACAGCTCATGCATTCATTGCCATCCAGGAGTGGGGAAACACTGTCATCCACCATAAGTCCACCCCACAATACAACTCAGGCATTCATTGCCATCCAGGAGTGGGGAAACACTGTCATCCACCGTAAGTCCACCCCACATTACAACTCATGCATTCATTGCCATGCAGGAGTGGGGAAACACTGTCATCCACCATAAGTCCACCCGACATTACAACTCATGCTTTCATTGCCATCCAGGAGTGGGGAAACACTGTCATCCACCATAAGTCCACCCCACATTACAACTCATGCTTTCATTGCCATCCAGGAGTGGGGAAACACTGTCATCCACCGTAAGTCCACCCCACATTACAACTCATGCATTCATTGCCATCCAGGAGTGGGGAAACACTGTCATCCACCATAAGTCCACCCCACAATACAACTCAGGCATTCATTGCCATCGAGGAGTGGGGAAACACTGTCATCCACCGTAAGTCCACCCCACATTACAACTCATGCATTCATTGCCATCCAGGAGTGGGGAAACACTGTCATCCACCGTAAGTCCACCCCACATTACAACTCAGGCATTCATTGCAATCCAGGAGTGGGGGAACACTGTCATCCACCATAAGTCCACCCCACAATACAACTCAAGCATTCGTTGCCATCCAGGAGTGGGGAAACACTGTCATCCACCATAAGTCCACCCCACATTACAACTCATACATTTATTGCCATCCAGGAGTGGGGAAACACTGTCATCCACCGTAAGTCCACCCCACAATACAACTCATACATTCATTGCCATCCAGGAGTGGGGGAACACTGTCATCCACCGTAAGTCCACCCCACATTACAACTCATGCATTCATTGCCTTCCCGGAGTGGGGGAACACTGTCATCCACCATAAGTCCACCCCACATTACAACTTGGGCATTCATTGCCATCCAGGAGTGGGGAAACACTGTCATCCACCATAAGTCCACCCGACATTACAGCTCATGCATTCATTGCCATCCAACAGTGGGAAAACACTGTCATCCACCGGAAGTCCACCCCACAATACAACTCAGGCATTCATTGCCATCCAGGAGTGGGGAAACACTGTCATCCACCATAAGTCCACCCCACATTACAACTCAGGCATTCATTGCCATCCAGGAGTGGGGAAACACTGTCATCCACCATAAGTCCACCCCACAATACAACTCAGGCATTCATTGCCATCCAGGAGTGGGGAAACACTGTCATCCACCATAAGTCCACCCCAGATTACAACTCATGCATTCATTGCCATCCAGGAGTGGGGAAACACTGTCATCCACCATAAGTCCACCCCACAATGCAACTCGGACATTCATTGCCATCCAGGAGTGGGGGAACACTGTCATCCACCATAAGTCCACCCCACAATACAACTCATGCTTTCATTGCCATCCAG